>JABUQX010032944.1:0-10000 GCA_015478945.1 Trachelipus rathkii
CACACACCAGCTGATTAATGACTTGTAGTACCTCGTATTTTGCCTAATATTACAAAATAGTCGTTACCTACCAATTAACTATAATAATTATTAGCTACTAAGTTAAGCAGATACTAGGGTAGATGTGTATTAATTATTCAACTTTATATAACGTCACACAATATAGGTGTATCATTTACGTATAGTTATCTGTCACATATTAGTCATGAATATATAAGGAGCGAAATGATGTCCTTGATATGAGAGTAGTGGCTGGTTAGGTTATAGTTTATTAGTATCGCTTCCAGCAGATACTTGTCATAATCTGTACAAGGTCCTCACTAACCATCATGATTATATTTTTATGAACCTTCCTCTCATGAAATATTTTATGAGTAGAGTAACTATATTATTATCTGTTCACCACTAGTATATATAACCCATAAGAAGTTCTATCTCGTTCAATATTATTATTATATAGAATATTAGTTAAGCATACATTTTATTAATAAGAAAAAAAATCATCGATACGCTCTCTTAGATAGTTCAGATGCTAATGTCATATTATTTGATATCTAATTTATATATTTCGGTCATAGCCGTTACTCGGGTCGTTGTGACGCAGTTGGAATACCAAAAGGGAATACGAAATACATAAGGAAGGACCAGAAGACGAGAGGAGATGAAGAGTTTGGAGATAATAAAGGATAGTAGTTCAATGATGATTTGCATTTAAGTGTTAAATATATGTTAATAAAATTCTACAAAGCCGAAAAATGGTTTTGAATCTTTTTACACTTTCTAAAGAGAAAGAAAGCTTTGGTTTCACAAAAAATTTAGCTAATAAAAAAAAATAATATACGTACCACTATTAGATTCAATTTTAACAATTTAGTTATAAATAATTATAGCATTAAATTTTATCATTTATGTTGCTAGGTTAGAATGAGGAGCTTAGCATAAAAACTTTAAATTGCAATTTCTCTTAGGTTATTTTGGAAATTAATTATACATACAATTTAATTTCCTTTAATAAAGTAATATTAAAATAATAAATTATGAAGGTAAGCTGTATTTTCGTCCATGATTTACTGAGTAGAGTCATATGAAGAAATATATTAAAATCGGTTACCACTGTTTATTTGGTTTCAAATACATCCTATTATCATAATAATATTTTGTAGAAAAAGTTAAAGAAATATTAAAGTAACTGCAAAAAATTACTGCGCTTTGTAGATAAAGCTGATAATAATCATCATATTAATATAATAGTTAGAAGAAGTGTATGAGAATTGAGAATTTTCCGTTAAAGACGAAAAGTTCTATTATGAAATATTTATATATTGAATCAAGGATGTACATACAGTAGCATAATACATAATTAATTATTAAAATTAATGTAGCTGTAAAAAGAATAACATTGTAAGTACAGATAATATTAATTGATTTTTTTCTGCTGAATTAAAGTAAATCTAGCTTTTTTATCTCACGCCAATTTTAAAGGAGTCTATAATATATATAAAATTTTATATTATTTATTTAACTGCTGTTTCTATTTATTTTCTGCTCATTTACTGCATAGTTACTTACTAATCTTAATTATATTATTATTTATCTACTCTATTTTTGTCTTTTATTATTATACTAAAAAGACTGCCCCGGTAGTTATTTACATGATATAGAATGCACTCAGCAAATCACAAAGTGGAGTCTCTCAGTGAGTTCCTCCAACTTGGTCGGAGTGGAGACTGTAGGTTATTCGTTTCCTTGGGCTGGTCTTCGATCTGCTACGACGTTAATTTGAGTACACTCCCCCTTATTAGACTAGGGCTCAGATACCGATGAGTGGTTTGGTGTTTATCATATTAATGTATATATATATATATATATATATATATAATATATTAAAATGTTTGAAGTATTTCTTAAAAATGGAATGTAATTATCTGTATTTTTATATAACAATATAACATTGAATCATATTTAAAAACATATTATGTGATGTTTTTTTTTCCATTGCTAATTGATAAAGTACAAAAATATAATTTAGTGAAAGGTTATAAAAATTCATTTAAGAAGTTACTTCCTCTGGACACATTCAGAATATACACATTTTTTTTAATCTCAAGCAGCCAATCGGCTTTATATATGTCACTGTTTTTAACCACTCGTTATTCTAAAACTCATATAGCATGACTATAAATGAACATATATAAATTCTATTACTCTTCTATAATCTATCTCCTCTTCTCTATCATCATCATATATCTCTATTCATCTCTCATCTCTCTCTCATCTCTATATATCTCTCTCTCCTCTCTCTCATATCTGTCTATCTCTCAGATCGTTCCATTCATATACTTTTATTAATTATATATAATAATTATATTATATATATCCCTACTTATATATTAATATATATTAATTATTATATATATATCTCACTATATATAATATATAATTATATATATATATATATATATTATACCATAATATATTATAATATATAATATATATATATCCTATATTAAATATATATATATTATTATAATAATATATATTATATATATAGGTGATAATATTATATATTATATATATATATATATATATACTTTATATAATAATTAATTTGAATATATATATCATTAAATATGATTTATTTAAGTATAGTTTATTATATCTAACTAAATATAATAATTAGTGAATATATTTTATATTTAATATGATATTAATAATGACTTATATTATATATATATTATTAGTATAATAATTAATAAATTATATATAATATATTATAAATTATAAGTTATAAGTTATAAGTTATAATAGCTACATTCTATATATATAGGGTATATATCTATATATATAAAATAAATTTATATAAAAATGTTATTTAATATTATAATATATGTGATACCATATTAAGGAGGTATTGAGATTGGTTTTTTGGGAAGTTTACTTAATTAAAACAAAGTACAAATTAATAGTATGACTATAGATCAATTATAAAAGTATTATATATATAATTAATTATATAAACTTAATAAATTATATAATTAATATTATATTTTACTTTTAATTCTAATATACCTAAATTAATAGAAATATATTCATACTTTAAATAATAGTATTAATAAATACTTAATGATATATATTCTTACAATTTTAAAAAGATTGCAGAACAAAAGATACGGATAAATTTTTTATATTATTATGTATCCGCTAACTAATTAGTATACACAATATTACCGACTATTTATCTTGAAGTCTTCAGCTACTACCATCCGTAAGTTACGCACTCATTAAATTTATATGGGTTAAGTTATTATAAATATTTTATATACCTTCTGACTTACTGGATAGCGCGATAAACTAGTTTGGGCAACTAGATTATATTAATATATATATATATAATATATTATATATATATTAATATATAATATTTATTTAATATAATATTATATTTAAATATATATATATATATATATAATTAATTATTAATATATAATATATTTTAAATACAATATTATATTTTTTTATTATTAAATATATATTAATATATATATATATATATATATATATATATTAATATAATATTAATATATTAATATATTAATATAATATTAATATATATAATATAATATTATATTAATAATATAATTAACTGAATATACAAAATTTTGTGAAAGTTCATAGGTTAATGATCTTGACGGATGTTTAAAGCAAGCAAAATAGAAAAGATATATAAAGGCAGAATTTAAGTTGAATAGGTATATTTATCTATAGTATAATTGAAGAACTGACAAATTTTTTAGAAAAAATATTTTTTTTTTAAATAAGATATGTTTTTTTTGTGATTTAAATGGAGAACATATTAATTTAAATTACATATAGATTCTCTAAGGATACTCGCACCCAAAATTCTATTCTAGTATAGAATTTAAATATAATATTATATTCCTTCAATATATATAGATAAAGTTAACAACTCATTTTTTTTCTGGTACAACATTCATAAAACTTATTGGAAAAATAAGCTGTTTGTAGAAATTCGTAACAAAAATATAGTCCATTTTAATTGTTATAAGAATTTAAAACTATGTATTAAGTATTTGAATGAATTTCTTGCCTTTGCTATAATATGCTATATATATACTCAGTATGTATATCTATTTACGATAGTATTTGGTTTACTTTCAAATCATAGATTGTCCGCGACATCTGAAACTACCACGGAGATATTATAAATCTATTCTATCTCTCTACTATATCGTAATCTTAGTCTCTTATCTCTCTAACTAAGACGTAAATATTAGGTTAAGCTGAGATGGGTTTTTTATCGTGTCTTTTTTTAAAAAACCTTGCTGCATTTATTTGAATAGTACTTTTTCCAAACGTAATTCATCGCAAATAGTATTTAAATATCACACCAGTTCAACTTTATACTCTCTCAATCTAAAACTTTGTGCGAAAGTCTCTCTCTCTCTCGTCTTCACAGCCTAAAGTTTCATGGTTATCCGAGACCTCGATCATCAGAATCTTTCTCCTAAATTCTCTCAATACATTCTTTAAAGATATTCATTATGTATATGGATTTGAAAGTCATTTTTGAACGTCAAGAAAGATATGCATTTATGACGCTCTCTTAATGTTCAAAGGATATTAAAAATGTATGTTTGGTTGCTTTGGAGCGAGTTTAGCAAAGGCTATGATAATTATTTCAATATTTTCAGATCATATATAGAGATTATTCTGCAAATTTGGCAGAGATAGTAAAGGATACAGTTTGTGAATGAAGAGAGAGAGAGAGAGAGAGAGAGAGAGAGAGAGAGCGAGAGAGATGCAAGGGAGAGAGAGAGAGGCACGAAGAGTCACGAGATGATCAAGTAGAGAGAGAGAAATCTAGAGAGATGACGCAGAGTGCGTCAGATAGATCAGATGAGCACGAGAAGCCGATGAGAGAGCATACGAGGGAAAAAAGGAAAGAAGAGGGAATACGTCACATAAAAATACTATACTCACAAACTGAATATACTCATCAAAGTAAATCAAGTAATAAATTTTTAATATCACTACGAGAAGTTGTTAGAAATCATTTTTTACCATAAATAATTAGCTTTAATAAATAAAAATAAGAAGTAACGTTTAAGAGTGACAGTAAGCCTAGAGAGAGAGAGAGAGAGATAGAGAGAGAGAGAGAAGAGAGAGAGAGAGATGCGAGAGAGAAGAGAGAGAAGACGAGAGATGAGAGAGAGACAGACATGACGAGACAACATCAGACAGACAGACGACTTAGACAGATCAGATCAGGAAAAGACTACCAGACACGAATTCTCATCGTACCACCTCATGCTTGAGAAACTTGTTAATAAAGAGAGAGTAAGCAAAGAGCCACACCATTTGCATTGCTGGAATGCTGGAGTAGCGTAACCCTTCTGCCTGTGCTGGTTAACCTTACTAACATCCATTTATTTATTTCCACCACTACAGCATGCTTACGTTCCTTTATTTGTGTTTGCATTATTATCTTATTCCTTCACTCGTATCATTCTGAGATCATTATTGTATAAAGTCTACTAATTTTTTTTTACCTTGGCCGTCTCTCGCGTCATTTGTACGCTGTTTTAGTGCGTCAGTTACGTCATTTGTATGGCTGTTTTGCTCTGTCACTTGGGCTCGCACGAATAGTTTATGTTTCCCATGATGGCAACATTGACAACAACAAATAGGCCGGACTCGTTTGCATAACGAAAGGGATTCTTCCACAAATGGAAACTTGACCAAATGCCAAGTGGCAGTTACATTATCATTCTTATTTATTTATTTAGTTTAACACTTTGAATTTTATTTATTTATTTATTTGTTTATTTATTTATTTATTTATTTATTTATTTATTTATTTATTTATTTATTCATTCTTTGTTTCATTTGCATCTTTACTTAATTTTTTTTTTTTCTTTTCTCTCTCTCTCATTTTTTACCGCTATACTTCTTCTTCCTTTCTCTTTAATAAATAAGTAACTCAATATTTCTTTCTAATCTCTTTATATGTAATAAACTTATATATATTTGTGATTACAAGGTCTCTATCTTATATTCTATATATATATATTATATTACTATATACCTATGAAACTGATTATGTTGGAAAAGTTACTCTATAGCTCTCTCTCTCTACATCGTCTCATACTTCATCTATTACTATTATATCTTATCATACTCTTGACTCACTCTCTTAGGTCATAACTCATAATATCTTTATCTCTATATATGTTCTACTCTATATTATTATATTTCATATATATATATTATTTATATTATCTTTCTCTTCTCTTATACTTACATATATCTATTTTTTATACCCTATTTATATATATATATATTTATATTTACTATAATCTATTACACATATATATATATTAGATATATGATAATGTATAAATATATCACTTTTATAGGTATATGTGAGAGTAATATAATATAAGTATATTATATTTATATATATCTATTCATCTCTTCTCTATCTTATTATACTATATAATAAGCTCTTAATCATCTATATATAATTTTACTATATAATATATATATATATTATACTATATATATTAGATATATATATAATATACTTATATATATATCTATTTACGTATATATATCTATATTTATATATTTATATTTTATACTATATACAATATATATATATATATATATATATATTATATACTATTATATTATATATCACGATATATATATATATCGTATATACTATAAATATATATATATACTATATATATATATATTAATCTAATATTACTAATATATTAGTCATATATATATATCTATCTCTAATATATATATATATATATATATCTATCTATTATCATTAATACTATACTATATTCATATCTCTCTTCCTATCTTCTATTAAATACTAATATTAGTATTTAATTATATATATATATATATTATATTATGGTAGCAGCAACTTTTTTATTTATTGGAGTAGGGGGTTAAATTACGGTATAAGGTATTAAGGCCTTTTATAGGAATAGCAGAATGTTTGTGAGAGTATTAGGAGGGGAGAGTGCGGACAGACTTTAAAGGTGAGAAATTTTCAAATTAGAGTGGTAAAGAGAATACGTACTTGGTGGAAAAGAGAGTAAATGTCAGCCGTGTGCTGTTCTCGTCATATTTAATAATCTTATTATGAGAAGAGTGATTTGTTAATGCCGATGCAGAGTATATGTAATGGATGAAGGGCAGGTAGGTAGAGGGTGTTAGTATGAATAATTTAGTGATGGTAAAGGGGGTTAGATAAGAATGGTAGTAAGTTCATAAGAACATATTTGCGAATGATATACTGTGCCTATTTTAGTTTATGCGAAAGAAATTTAGAAGGGTCCTGAGTTTATACTTATAATTATATATAGATGGTTGTAAGGAGTTATGAGAGAGTGTGTGTGACAAAAAGGGTTCTTAAGATAAATCCATGGTAAGAGTAACAGTGTTAGTCGTTTGAGGAGAGGAAACAGATGAGGGGATGGGCGTTAGAGATTAGAGTAGGAGGTGTAGTATTAGAAGAAGTAAAGGTTTTCAGATACTTAGGGATGGATTTGGGGTAAGGAAGGAGGGACGAAGGAAGAGATAGATCACAGAGTAGGAGAAGGAATGAGAGCATTGAGTGGTCTGAGGGAATTATTGAAAGGGGGGGATTTTTATCACATAAACTTAAGATACGTATGTTTGAAAAAATTTTGTAGTTCGCAGCGTAACTATTGGGTGTGAACTGGGGGATTGAATGCTAGGTTTCAAAGAAGAAAGTTGGAAGTGTTTTGAAGATGAAAGGGTTGAAGAGCGGTATTGTGGTTATGTAAATCAAGAGAGATGGATTAAGGAAATAGGGTTATAAGAGAGAGATGTGATTGGTAGAATGGTTTGGTGAGTGAGAAGAGCGGAGAAGGAATGTTAAGATGGTTTGGACATCTGGAAGAGGAATGGTGAGAAAGAGGGTGGTTAGGAAGTTTTGGGAGGTCGAGGGGAATATTGGAAGGAGAAGGAAGGGGGACCACGAAGATAGGTGCATGGATGGGAATAAAGGAAATGCTTGGAAAAAGAGAGGGATAGGGTGTGAGGAAGGTAGGGGTTGTTTGGCGAGAGATATAGAGAGTGGAAACTTGGATGGAGGTGGTGGGTTAGGGCCGAGATGAAAGAAAATGATTAGTTGGAAGTTGCATGACACTACCCGCTTAAGCGGGAATAAGTGTATATATATAATATGTAAATAAAAATAATAATAATAATAATTATATATATATATATTATATTATATTATATATAATATAATAATATATATATAATATATATAATATTAATTATAATTATATATATATTAATTAAATATATTATATATATTAAAGCTTTAATAGTATGCAGCTTTTTATGTGATTAAACAGAGGTGGTGTATGACTATAAAAAAAATATATATGTTATATATAACATATGATTTATATATATTATATATATATTATTAATTTTATAATTAATATATATATTATATATATATATATATATATATTATTAATTATATATTATTAATATATTAATAATATATATATATATAATATCTCATTAGTATATATATATTTAATATATGGTAATAAATATATATATATATAATTTTTATATTAATATTATTAATTAATATATAATGATATTATATATATTTATATATATATATATATATATATATATATTATATTATATTATAATATATTATATATATATATATATATATATATAATATATTAATATATTAATATAATTATATATATACATCAATATATTTATTAATATATATATATATTATAGTATATATATCTATTTAATATATTATTATATATATAATTAATATATATATATATTAATTATATAATATATTAATATAATATATTAGTATAATAATATTAATAATTATCATTATATATATATATATATATATTATAATTATATAATATATATATTATATATAAGTATATATATATATTATTAATATATATATATATAATATATATGTATATATATATATATATAATATATAATAAATATATTATATATATATATGTAATATATATTTTATATATTATAGGGAATAAATCATACCATCAATATATATAATATTATAAAATATATCTATAAATTATATATTATATAATATATATATATGATATATATATATATTAGATATATATATATATATATATATATATATATATATATAATATTATATACTTATATTATATATAGTATATATCCGCTAATATATCATAAATATATATATATCTATATTAAAATATACTATTATATATATAATATATATTAATATATTATTATATATAGTATAGGTATTGTATATATAGTATTATACATGTGATATATGATATGTTAAATTATAGAAGGATATTATTAATATATATATATAATTATAATATATATATTATATATATAATATTATTTATAATATCTATATATATAATAGTATAGAAGAGAGAGTAGAAAAAGAGAGAGTAGAGAAAAGATGAGAATGAGGAGGCAGTAGAATTAGAGGTGATAGAGGAGATGGAGAGAGAGAAGATAAGTAGAATAGAGAGAAAGAGGAAGAGAGAGAGAGAGGAGAGAGAAGAGAGAGAGAGAGAGAGAGAGAGAGAGAGAGAGAGAGAGAGAGAGAGAGAGAGAGAAGAGAAAGAGAAAGAAAAAAAAAGAGAGAGAGAGAAGAGAGTAGAGAGAAGTAGAGCGAGAGCAAGAGAGTCGCAGTCAGAGACGAGAGACAAGAGCGGAGAGAGAGAGAGGAGATATGCCGAAAGTTTTTATAATAAACATTTTTTTTTTATTGGCAAAAAAGAGACTCGACGGCAAAAAAATAATTATTCTTTATTTAGTAAAAAAAAAAAAAAAAATTCTGGTTGGGATTTAATGGAACAAACACCGTAAAATAAATAATAACTCAGGCAATCACCCTCAAATC
>JABUQX010032944.1:15000-17500 GCA_015478945.1 Trachelipus rathkii
ATAACTGAACTTAAAATTTGGATGTTGCTATTGTGGGCGTGTTAGGGACTCCTTCGAAAATTCTGCATATAGCAGTTTATCCAGTTTTTATTTTGAAAAGCGTGATGTAGGAATGTTGGTGTGGCATTTGATGGGTGCTTGCAAGGAATTACTTGTATTTTTGTGGGATGAGGTCCTATTAGTAGGAGGAGGTATGGTAAATGTGAGATAGTTTGATATAATATGTATATATATATATATATATATAGATCTCAGACCAAATATCTAATATTCATCTCAAATATTTATGAATCAAAGCTATGGCAGCTCACTCAATTATTTAATACGGTATGGTAAACAAGCAATCTCTCACCATTGTGCAGAAGTCACATTTAGGCAATTAAATTATTGTCATTAATATTTGGATTCACCAAAAATATCTAGCACAACAGTGAAAAAGTTTTTGAAACACCGTAACTACTTGAATGAAAATTTGTTTTATTTTCTTTATTTGATAATGAGTTGAATAATGAAACAAAATTTAAAGTTAGCCAAAAACCTGTACAATATGGTCCAAACTTTGATATTAAAAATGTTGTTGATATTCCCCCAAAAAATTGCTTCTACGGGCATGGGCATCAGATCATGAAAAGTTTTCAGAACCTTCAAATGATGGTATCTTTATACAGCTGGTAACTGAAAATTCTATAAATATGTTCTTAGATGTTAAATATTGCATAATAATCGCAATTATATAAGATGTTAAAGAAAGAACAAATAATGAGAAGGTAAAGAATTAACTGCCTTCTCTGGGATTGAACCACCGCATGTTGCGCGTGAGGACAATATGCCCGGTGCTATATGATTGAGCCATCCTCCAACCCAAAAAAGTTGGATTCAAGAACAATTATAAAGCAACTGAGTTCCCGTCAAGGCGACATCACCAGGTGTCCAGCCTGTCCTATCTCTCGTTCTTTATATTTTTAGATGTTAAATATTGCATAATAATCGCAATTATATAAGATGTTAAAGAAAGAACATATAATGAGAAGGTAAAGAATTAACTGCCTTCTCTGGGATTGAACCACCGCATGTTGCGCGTGAGGACAATATGCCCGGTGCTATGTGATTGAGCCATCCTCCAACCCAAAAAAGTTGGATTCAAGAACAATTATAAAGCAACCGAGTTCCCGTCAAGGCGACATCACCAGGTGTCCAGCCTGTCCTATCTCTCGTTCTTTATATTTTTAGATGTTAAATATTGCATAATAATCGCAATTATATAAGATGTTAAAGAAAGAACATATAATGAGAAGGTAAAGAATTAACTGCCTTCTCTGGGATTGACCCACCGCATGTTGCATGCGTGAGACAATATGCCCGGTGCTATGATTGACCATCCTCCAACCCAAAAAAAGTTGGATTCAAGAACACTTATAAAGCTAAACTATCTCGTCAAGGCGACATCACCAGGTGTCCAGCCTGTCCTACTTCTGTTCTTTGTTTTGATGTTGGGGCCATTGTGCCAATAATCGTGGCTTTCGAGAAGATGATATAATATATATCAGAGAGGTAGATTGATCGCCTTCTGACGCAATCACCGCATGTTGCGCGTGAGGACAATATGCCCGGTGCTATATGATTGAGCCATCCTCCAATCCTTCAATCCCAGAGAAGGCAGTTAATTCCTTACCTTCTCATTATATGTTCTTTCTTTAACATAAATATGTTCGAGAGATTCAAAATAAAATGAGATTTAAAATTACACCTGTCGGAGTGGGGAAAACATCAATCATTTTTGAAATGCTGAGAAATAACACTTAATTTTTAAGTAATTAATGATGCAGCAGAGAGGAAATTAAACTTGTCACGGATAAGAGCAATAAAAAAAGATGAAAAAAACTTATTATCATTTATTAGTAAGCACTCACGAAGGGTCAAAATTTTGAAACTGATTTCATGGATTCTGTCGTTTGTTTCAGATTATTTGGAATACTGCCGAAAGTTTCCAATTGATAATTTAGAAACACTATGGCAACAAGTATGTAATAATTTAAAATAAAAAATTGCAAACTTAATCAATAATAACTTGAACAAGTATTTCTTTTCTTGGTTAAATTTCAAATCTAATATTTCAAAAGAACATCTAAATAATACTATTATGATCAATTTACTTAATCACATCGACTCTAAAAACTTTTAACATTAATCTGCCATTTAAGTTATCCTTTACATGGAATCTGACAATTACTTAAAGACTAGGTAATTTTTATATAAGGAAATTGAAAATTAGCTTTGTTTCATAAAAATTTAAAGTAAAGTCATTCATATATATATATATATATATATATATATATATATATATATATATATATATATATATATATATATATATATATATATATATATATATATATATATATATATATATAGTATATATATATATATATATATATATATATATATATATATATATATATATATATATATATATATATATATATATATATATACATATATA
>JABUQX010032944.1:32500-37500 GCA_015478945.1 Trachelipus rathkii
AATCTAGTAAATGCAAATACTTGAAGGCCATCAGAGAAAATGCGATATTAGAATTTCAGTAAATTTTTAAAGAATGTGTAAGCGCATCTAAATCTGAGCTGGGTATGGAAATTGCTGTACCAAGAATAAACAAATTCCAAAAATACAGACCAATATTCTTACTTCGCCCACAGACTATTATCGCACATCCATTAGGTTAGGTTGGTTAGCGTACATACGTAAGTTACCTAACCTAACACTAACTAAACCCTAACTACCTAGCTATGAACGTAACTAATATATATATATTATATATATATATATAATAATATATATTATATATATATATATATATATATAGAGAAATGATATAATATAGTATTATTATATATATATAAATATATATAAAGAGAGAGAGAGAGAGAGAGAGAGAGAGAGAGAGAGAGAGAGAGAGAGAGAAGAGAGAGAGAGAGAGAGAGAGAGAGAGAATGCCTAGACTCAAAAATCTCGCAAAACTTGACTCAATGACCTCGGAAAACTTCCACCTCGGTAGCTTCCACGTACAGATCGACAAATATAATATATTATTATATAATATATATTATATATATATAGATATATATATATATATATAATATAATATATAGTATATAATATATATATATATATATATATCACTATTGGCCACTTATAAATATGTCACCCTCATTTTAGCTTACAAATAATATCAAAATGTTTCACAGTTAAGCGACAGCATTTATGTAAGTAATATATATATATATAAATAAATATATATATATATATATATATATAGTATATATTTTTATATATATATATATTATATTATATATATATATATATATATGACATACTAATATATATATATATTATATATAATATATATATATATTATATATATATATAATGATATATTAATATATATATCTATCTATATATTTATATATATACAGCTTACCCACCCAAAAAATGCACCACGCGCCCCTGAAATAATATAATATATATATATATATATATTCTATATTATATATATATATATATATATATATATATATATCTATATATATACAGTATATTATATACTATGGTAATATATACATATATATATAATATATACATATATAATATATATATATATATATATAATTATATATATATATTAATATATATATATATATACTATAAATATATAATATATATATATACTATATATATATATATATTTAATATATATATATATAATATAATATAATATATTAATATATATATATATATATATAATAATATATTATATATAAATATATATTATATAATGTATATATATTAATATATTAGGTATTTATATATATATATTAATAATTATATAAAATATATATACTAGTATATATATATATATATAATATATATATATATATATATATATATATATATAAAACGTTTGTAAACTTATACTTTGTGCCACATCTATTTACGGTCGAGAAAGGAAGGACAACAAATTTTCCTTAACTGAAAAAAACTTTTGAAATTGAGATCCAAAAAGTTTCTTTCGTTGGATCCAAAAAGAAAATTAAGGTTAACTCTTTCACAAATAGGTTTTGTGGATCATTACAAATGTTTCGTCTCTTTAAGTTTACGATTTATTTTTAGTTTACCTTTAAATATACTTTTATTTATTGTTATTAAAAAGTTTATTCCTCACGGGAATTCCTTAATTTAGTAGAAGAGCTCTTTATAGGATCTTCCATCCTATTTGATACACGCGAGGACTTGAATCCTGATCTTTTACCACGCCGAATAATCCTTTATCTTTTGAGCAACATTAACGACATTCGTTATTTATATATATTTTTTATCATATTATTCCTATTTTTTGCATGACCTATTTATTTATGCATGCAGTTGTGGATACCCTAATTTGAGAAGCCTTCAAAGATTACACTGCTTTGCAGCAAAAAAAAAAAAAAAAAAAAAAAAAAAAAAAAAAAAATTCAGGCATGCAGTCGAATAAGTGTTTTTTACTTAGTTTGATGTGTGCAAATTCAAATTTCCGAATGGCTTGTTCCATCACCTTAGTTCCGTTGCTTTCACATATCCAGTTTCTATTATAATGTATATTATTCATAGCATAATATAATGTGCTAATTTCAAATATTAAAAAGGCATTTTAAAACTGCACATATTCATATTACAATGCTTTTATTTGATATACTAAGAAAAACATATTACAGGAATAAGCAATAAAAATACAGGGTACTGACATAACTAGTATGAAGCTATTACTAGGTAAAACTTTATATACATATATATATATATATATATATATATATATATATATATATATATATATATATTATATATATATATATATATATATAGTAGTACTATATATATATATATATATATATATATATATATTATATATATATATAAAAAAAACTATAAAGCATATACATAAATTATATAGATATATAATGTTTATATATTATATATATATATATATATATATATATATATATATATATATATATATATATATATATATATCATGGTGCAGTAGATACTCACAAATATTTTTTTTTTAAACAATCTCGTATACTTTGCCTCCTTGATGCCGCGCAGGAGCATCTAGCAGAAGTTTCCCATTATCATATCTTGGTAGCTGCTCCCCACATTAGTAATATCTTGGTGAAGCGTTTCTCAATGCTCACCATTTATTACTCTAAGTTCCCTTAAAGGAAGAATCTCATCAAATACCTCATCTTTCAGCAGCCATCGTATCTAAGCTCCAATGAAGATGCTCCCCTTGATGTTAACATAACTGAGAACTAGAAACAACGAGGACATATATTTAAAGGCAGCTCCATTCATTCAGCGTCTTCAAAAAATTCTTTATTAGTTCTAGCTTGATATGAAGAAGGGGAAGAGGCACCTTCATTTGTCTTCTTGTTGCCCACTAGAAGATTTTCTTGGGTACTGTGTTCCCCAAGCACGAAGGTATTTCTAGATCTCATTCCTTCTGCGTCCAGTGCTTAGACACAGCTCGACTATCCAAGAGACAGAGAAAGCAATGGTAGCTCGTGAAGTCCGTCTACATACCTATAAAGAGCAGAATGATATAAGGTCCCACAGAGACCTTGTTTCTTGCAAGTAATAGTTTCAAAAGAGCTCCATATTTCATATGACTCCATCAGATGAATAAATAGGCAGGCAATGGAAACACTGGGGTATTTATTTCCATTGTGGAGAAACACAATCTTCAGACTTTGCTTGGAAAAATTTAAGAAAAGACGCCAATCTGATGGAATGTGTGGGAAGTCGAGAGGAGGTGAACAAACCAGAATTATTTATGCAATAGCACAACCTGTTTTTCATGTCAAAGAATGAGACCAATTCCGTGTTCAGTGTCCTAAAACTGCTGATCCAAAAATTTGTCTTGACTAAGTTTTACTGCATCAGTCGGGATGCCAGGAGCTCTGACTTCTGCTATGATAGGAATAAATCACAGGCAAGGTCATTTAGATTTTCCCGGGTGATTCACTGGGCTCACAACCACTTGCCCTTGAATAAGCATAGACATTTTCTTCCAAACAGGACGAATTGGCAGAATCCTCCTCTTTGGGCATTTGCTCATCTAGTAAAGAAAGATTATCCTTATTTGCAGGTGTTTAGAGACAGTGAGAACATCTGGATGGGAATTCTTTTCGTAGATGAAGAATGGTTGAACATTTGATTTTTTTATGGATGAAACATTGAAACCAGTTATTTGTTATGCAAAAATAAACAATCATCTGCATGACTTCATGGTACTCTCAAGCTTACTACAGCAGCAAACGTGAAAGCTGCTCTCCTGTCATCAAATCGTGTAGTTTATCTATTGTAACAAGGTTTACAACAGATGTGTCGGGACAGGGATTTGTCCTGATCTCCAATTTTACTGTCAAACTAATGAAAACAAGTAGTTGTCAGGAGGGAATAATTGTTCGACGCTGAACATCAGCAGTGACATCCCCACACACTTAACAGAATGAATCAACATTGTTGATGTATGCTCGGTCTTTTGAAGTGCCCGAAACCATTGGAGAGATACGTAATTGCTCACAAAAGTTTGAAAAACAAAGCAAAAACAACTACCATGATAAATGTTTATGTTCCATCATGGTTGTTTGGTTTAAATAATTTGGTTTAATTAAACCAACTAAAAAAGAATAATGTTTTTTTTTTTTTTTTTAATTTGAAATTGGTTTTTATGCTTTTTTCTTTTCTAATAAAAAAGTGATAAAACTTTCTAAATAAAAGCATATAACTAATATTTCCTAATTATATATTTATATAGTAAAAAAATGGGAGGAAAACTATAGTAATTCTATTTTAAAAATTGATAACATCAAAATACGATAACTAATAATAACTAATATCTTATAATCTTTTTTCTTTGAGTTTAGAAAGGTGCTATTATGATCTTAAGGTTAAAAAAAACATTTTTTAGGGATTATTTTCAAAGCTATATTTGGGAGGGAGGAATTCTTCAAACAGTTTATCTTTCCCAAATTTTTGAATATATTACAAATTAACAGCACACATCTATCATTTATATTTTATTCAAAATTTGAAATTGTCGATTTAAAAAGAATATTGTGTTAAGAGTATTTAAGAAATATTTCATATATATATGTATGTATATATATATAATATAATATAATATATATATATATATTATTATATATATAATAATAAATAATATAGTATAGTATATATATTTATATATTTATATAATATAAGTATATATAATAAATATATATATATATATAATTATAAATATATATTATATATATATATATATATATAATATTAATATTATATATAATATATATATATATTATATATATAATATATTATATATATATTTATGTATATATATTATATTATATATACTATATATATAATTATATATATATAATATTTATAATATATATATAAGTATATAATGTTAATATATATATATA
>JABUQX010032944.1:45000-67975 GCA_015478945.1 Trachelipus rathkii
ATAATATAGTATACTATATATATATTATAATATAGTATAGTATATTTATATATATATATATTATATTATATAATATATATATATATATATATAATATATATATATATCATATATATAATAAGATATATTATATATATATAATATATTATATATAATATAAGGAGGCGACTCCAACACTCGGGCTGCTTGGGCTTAGCCCGCGAGTTATCATTCTAGAAACGATCGATCATCTGCAAATTTCAAAAAGTCATGGATAAAATTCTCATTTTTTTTTTGTAAAAATTGGTTAATGAAATAAAAAACAAAATGTTCATAATACCTATAAAATATTAATTAAAATGTAAACAAAAAGTGCAAGAATCATCGATATTGATATAATTTATTTTTAAATGAATTATAAAATGTGACACCCCGGGCTTTCCCAGAGAGGCGGTATAGAAAATTTTGGGAACAGGTATACACACAGTGTCGGTGATAATAATTTTTTTACAAGTTGTTTTTTTTTTCCTAGGAACCTATTTAAAACACTCGTTTATTTAAAAAAAATTATAATATACATTTATTTGATTTTAGTTCACATTTCGGATAAAAAAAAAAATAAAAATATTTAAATTCTGAAATTCTAATACCTGAATTTTTATTTGGTAACTCTTACTTACATAATTTTATGAGAACATATTTAATAAAAAAATTAAATAATTAAAGAAATAATAAAAATAAGCATATAAGATATAAAATAAATAAAAATAATAATAATAAATAATTAATAATAAAATAATAATAATATAATAATAATAAAATAATAATAATAAATAAATATCACTAATAATGAATAATAATAATAAATAATATAATATAATAATAAATAATAATAATAATAATAATAATAATAATAATAATAAATAATAATAATAATAATAATAAATAATTAAATAATAATAATAATAATAATAATAATGAATAAACTAATAATAATAATCAATAAATATAATAATAAAATAACAATGATATAATAATATGATATAATAATAATAAAATAAAATAAATAATAATAAATAATAATAAATAATAATAACTAATAATAATAATAATATTATTAATTGTATAATGATAATGACAATGATAATAATATAATAATAATAATCAATAATAATATAATAATAATAAAGTAAATAAATAATAATAAATATATCATAATAATAATAATGAATAATAATAATAAATAATAAAATAATAATAATAATAATAATAATTAATAATAATAATAAAAGAATAATAATGTAATGAATAGAATAGCAATTATATTTTTTAATAAAGAAAATTTAATATATAAAATGAATAAATGTAGAAATAATGATAATAAAAATATAAATAATAATATATAATAAATAAATAATATAAAATTAATGGCGTAATAATAATAATAATAATAATAATATTAATCAAGAGTAATGATGAAAGTATAATAAGATAATGAAGGAAAAAAGATATAATGGAATAATGAGATTAGAAAAATAAATCTATAGAGAAGAACATAAAATACCAATAGCTAAGAATATCTAATTGAAAATTTTCTTGTTTAACCTAATATCTAAATTTTATTAATATAATATATATTATATTATGATAGTATATAATATATATAATATATATATATCATATAATATATAAATATACTATATAATATAATATATATAACAATATATAATTATATTATATATATATATATTAATAATATATTAAATACTATATAAAATATACTATATATATCTATATAGTATATAATATATATAATAATATATATATATATTATATAACTATATATATATTATATAATATATATATAGCAGAGAGAGAGAGAGAGAGATGAGAGAGAGAGGATAAATAGCAGATATATACCAATGAAAGAAAAGGAAAGGTCAAATGTATACGAAAGAATAAGAGAGAGGGAGAGAGAGAGAGTGAGAAAGAGGAGAGAGAGTAGAGAGAGAAGGGAGAGGAAGTAGAGCAGGAGAGAAAGAGAGAGAGAGAGAGAGAGAGAGAGCTGAGCGAGAGAGAGCCCTGAGTATTAAAAGTTACTGGAGTCGCCGCTGATTATATATATATATATATAAATATATAATATATATATATATAAAATATATATATATAATTATTATATTAATATTTATATATATATATTAATATATATATAATATATATATATATATATAAGTATATTCCTATTATGTTTTAAGAATCGTCATTTTTGTTTTTAAATTTGTTATATATATATTGCTTAGGATATGATATTAACAATAAATGTAAATGATAACGAAAAGATGTAAATATTTAATATAATCGTACTTTTTTACACCTCATAGTTTGTAGTTCGGACTGAAAGTGAAGAGTCGTAGAAATAGAATCTTACTTAAGTTTATCAATCCCTAAAACAAAAAGAAAAAATATCATTAAAAAAGGCTAATAACTACGATTATATATATATATATATATATATATAAATATATATAATATTATATAGATATATATATATATATATATAATATATTAAATATATATATAATATAGAATTATATAATAATATATATATATATATATATAGTATATATAATATATAATTATCTATATATATATATAATACAACATATCATAAATATATATATATATATAGTATATATATATATATATATATATATATAATATATATATATATATATATATTAATATAAAATATATATATATATATATATATATATATATATATATATATATATATTATATATATATATAAAATTTAATTTGTGATATGTTAGGTTAGGTTATATTTGGTTACTTTAGGATACGTTATTTTAGGTAAATATAGATAAAGTTACGTGACGATCATTACAACGCAAAGATAGTTGTTATAATCTACTGTAGTACAACGGGAATATTTCTAACCGTTCTCAAATACTTTTAATATTATCCAATTGTTCCAAAAAATTATATACATTGTTTTAATATCTAATGGAATAAACCTACACTCTTAACGAAAATTATGTCATAGTGACAAAAAAAAATTTGCTATTGAGGTGTCCTTTTTGGATAAACTTTTTTTCGTCAGCGTGACATAAAAATTTTCTTCTGTGACATTAAGGAATTTTTGTTAATGACGTTGACACAAAATATTACTCTGATGACAATCCAATTTTCTTTGTCGAATTTTAAATAAATTTATATATTTCCTATATACCATTTTTACCTCCACAATTTTATTTATTCCCTTTTCTTTTGCTATTACCTAAATATTAAAGGGAAAAAGAGAAATGAGAGTGAGATCGAGGAAAGAATTAAGAATACAAGAAAAATGTAAATACATTGTGGAATGTATATTTTTCTTGTATACTCTTTATATTCTTTTCTCACCTGTCTCTCATATATTTATATTCTCTCCTTATGCATTGTCTGTTATTCAATATAGGGCCTATATACATAACTTCACTTGCACGTAATATATACTACAACATGTATTCAACACTCTTTTTTTATTTATATATGATTATATGAAAGAAACTTAGTTAAAAATCAATTAGCAAACAAAAGCACTCCGTACTCATTGCCGGCTAAATTCAAGATGGCGTCTTGTGGATCCTCAGACTGGTTAGATGAAAATTTTTTTGCACATGTCAATTTAGAAAATTTACCCATAGGTAGCGAAATTTTTACCAACCACAGACGTTAAAATATTTGTTTTTGACGAAGGGAAAATAAATTTTGTCCCCGGTACGAAATTTTTTTAGGCTTTTGACACTGAATCAAAAATTTTATTCTATGGAGCGTAAATTATTTTTCAACTTTGCCAAATACCATGACATAATTTAAATTTAACATAAAAATTAACTTTTGCGGTCGATTGATCAAAATATTTTGCCATGCTGACCAAATTTTTTAATTATTTTACTTATTAGACTTTTTTTTGTCGCATTTACATAATTTCCGGTAAGAGTGTCCCTTTTCTCAATAGCAGAACCCCCTAGTTAAACCTTTTTCTCTACTTTTTTTCGAAAATCTGGGAATCAGATTGGATACAGCCACCCTCATTTCATTTTCTACATTGATTTTTGATCGATACTTATTTTTTGTTACAGCGACAGCCGAAAATCCAGCTTCGCATAAATAAGAAGTCACAAATGGAATTACCATTCCTCTCTAAATTTTCAACATAAATATACCCTAAAACATAATTTCTTTCCTTAGCTCGCATTTCCGTTATATTTTTTTCCATAATATGATCTTTTCGTTTTTAAAAATTAGTTTCAATATTTCAAACTTATGAGTCCTGTTCCTTACTACTTAAAGTAATTGTTTGTATCATATACTATCATAAAATATTTAAAAAAAAGAAGAAAAAAAAAGAAAACTAACGGATGCTTAAAACATAACAAATCATATATATATATAATATATATATATTATACATATATAGAATATACAAAAATATATATATATATATATATAAATATATAATATATATATATATATATATATATATATATATATATAATATATATATATATAATATATATATATATATATAATATATATATAATAAAATATATATAATATATAATATATATATATATTATATATTATATATATATATATATATATAGCATGTAAGAATTACAACGTTTTATAGACCAACTGGAAAAGTGGCTAACAAGAAACAGAATGACCGAATCACACCAAAAATTCTCCATCACATTACCCAACTCCACAAATAAGAGAATCAAACTTACACCCAGCAATTTTTCTTTTAAATAGTAGACTCCTCCTTAGTAAACAAGCCATGATTGACGTTTGATTTACATAAGACAATTACACCCTACATCAACAACATTAAATCTAGAGGCACACATTAATGAAACGCATTAAATCGTTAATCGGAACAAACTATGGTCAATGCAAATAGTATATGGACAATATCTTCACCCATTTTTAAATTACGCTTCGCCCACCTGGATTCCTCGTAATATCAAAATCTAACACTCAATAATTGGAAATCGTTCATAATAAAGCTCCTTAGCTAATAGCTATTTGCCTTCCCAGCACACCTATCCACCACCTCCTAACTGAAACAAAAAATTCTCCCTATAAAAGCCCATTTTGACATGAAAGTCTAATAATTTTATTGTAAATATCTCTCATTAGATCACCCACTAAATCAAACACTACAACAACCACATACACCTATGGAAATGAAAATTACACTAGCAGTAATCTATTCTGTCATATACAACACTCCTCTCTCCACCCACCACCAGACACCCCCATCATCAAATACTTTCACACCCAATTAACTCAAAGAACGATTTCCGCATATCAAATCGACATCGCGATCTAAGCGCTTCCATCTGAAATTTCCAACACAGAGCAAACTTTGGACTAATAAACTCGGGTAATGCTATCATGGCTCCGCTCTGTGTACCACTCCTCCCTTCAGGAATATAAATCTAAATACCTTATTGAACCTGACGAAAATATTTAAGCATGCGGAAAGTTATAATAATATCTCTATCCTGAATACACAATGGCACCATAGTAATAATATAAATATATAATATATATATATTATCTATCATATATATATATGATATTATAATAAATATATATATATATATATATATATATATATATATATATATATATATATATATATATATATATATATATATATTTTTATATAAAATATATTTATATATATATATATAAAGTATTTATGTATATATTTATTAATATTATATCTTTATATATAAATAAATATATATAATTAATATAATAATATATATATAATAGAAAGCATTTAACCTTCCATTCATCTAATATGAATATCCATAATTGCCCTACGATTTACAACCATGAATTTTAGGTGACAAACTTATATCGTAATCATTTAATTTTTTTTTCACTTTTTATTATTATTATTAATATGATGTATGAACCTATCAGTATTTTTAAACGTAAATTGTTCATTTTTAGAAATTTTTTTGAAAAATTAATCTATAACATACATAATAAGGTCACAATTATTTTTAGTGAACTATTTTACTTTTATTTTTATATAAGATTACCATTTTAAGGATTTTAATTAATAATTGAAAATAACAGTTACATTTAGATCATTCTAAAAACTGAAAGATTCATATGATTTACTATAATTGTAATAACAGAAAAAAAAACATAATTTTTCGTCATTTTCTTTTCTAAAATAATTAGAATCACGAGACAATGAAAGAATGTGAAAGAAAGAGTCCCGAACGCGTTTTTCTCTCTTGTTCACTGTAATTGCTTGCTGTTAAGTTTCCACAAGCTTTCACATTGTTTTCACGATGAATAACTTCAATGTCGCGCGCCTGTTTACAGCATT
The DNA here is from genome assembly GCA_015478945.1 of Trachelipus rathkii. Classification (NCBI taxonomy): domain Eukaryota; kingdom Metazoa; phylum Arthropoda; class Malacostraca; order Isopoda; family Trachelipodidae; genus Trachelipus; species Trachelipus rathkii. Next base: position 51,407 of record JABUQX010032944.1, read on the forward strand.
AGACTTCTGAGAAAGGCAGGCGCTCGAGTTACCACAAGGTATTGACTAGAAAAATGGATGACTTTTTACTGCAAGGAATATAGAGCTAAATAAAAATGAGAGGAGGAATGAAGAATATTAGAGAATTAGGTAGAATGCGTCATAGTAAAAGTTAAAGCAAGAAGAGACTATGTAAACGTAGAACAATGAAAAACTACAAAAACATCAGGGAGCGAGACACTAGATAAATTATTTATAAATACTCATAGATCTATCAAAGGTTTGGTAAAGAGAGTGATTTTTAGCTACTGATGAAAAACCACTTTAATAGCTAAAGATTAAGCACTAAAGATTGCCCAGAGTCATTATGTTATATACTGAATGAATTTGAGGTTTGCTTCAAAGGGATTTCCATACTGAAAGCTACAATAATATATTCCGAGTGATACATATCTGATTCTTCCTAAAATAAAATCTAACAGCTACTACACATAACTATTGGGAAAATAACCCAAACAGTATTGATAAAAATAATAGGATCTAATTACTTTACGGCTGTAACATACTCACCGATATTCCCAGCGATATTCATGAAACTACCAAAAAACCGCATTATTAGACGTTGCAAACCAAAAAAAATGTTGAATTGTGAAAGTGGGAGAAAGAAATCAAAAACCAAATATCGAAACATGAAATAAAAAGAATATGGTAATTAAATTGAAGATTGTACTTTTGTTATTAATAGTATCATCAAGAGGACTCTCCCTTAATATTTAAAAATTAAAAATTCACAGGATTCAGCCTTAGACTAAGCATGACCGCTAAAAAGAAAAGTATTAGTACTTGTGTAATAAGAATGGGACAATGTAACAAGTAATAGTCGCACAGTATTGTTTCATCTCCACTCTGGACAAGACCCCTCTCACTAAGATTATAAGTATGGAAATAATATAGTACCCTTCCCATATTTCAATGATGTTTCTATACAACCCCAGTGGAAACTAACCACCTAATGTTGGATTTTCCAGCATTGAACTTCGCCAGGCCCACTTGCGCTATTTCATAAATGGGGGATCACTAGGCTAAGTTTGTCATGGGTGATTGAACTCCATAAGGTTACCCGCTTTTCATATAGGGCGGAGGGATAACAAAGGGGCATATATATATATATATACATATATATATATATATATATATATATATATATATATATATACTATATATATATATATATATATATATATATATATATATATATATAGTATATATATATATATATATATATATATATATATATATATATATATATATATATATATATATATATATATATATATATCTCTATATATATATATATATATATATATATATATATATACATATATATATATATATATATATATATATATATATTTGGACAAAAAAATATATATATATATATATATATATATATATATATATATATAGTGTATAGGTATGTGTGTGTGTGTTATATTCCGAGTTCTCTCTTTTAAGACTATTTAATGTTTAATTTTGTTAAATTAATAATATATTAATTAAGTTTCTTTAATTTTAAAAGTTTATTTAATAACTTTAGATGATTTTTTTAAAAACTTTCTATGGTATTACAAAGGGAAGAAATATATATATATATATATATATATATATATATATATATATATATATATATATATATATATATATATATATATATATATATATATATATATATATATATATATATATATATATATATATATATATATATATATATTTACAGTTAACCCAATCTCCAGCCTAAGGCAAATCTCTCAGGTGAGCGAAGACGTGGGCTTTAAAGAGAGGAAGATTAAATATAGTTGGAAAAACAGAAAAGGCAAGAAGTTCCACAGAACATAAGTGACTGGAAAGGAGGAGGCAACACGAGTCTGGGGTTTTCAATACTCACGCAAATTCATTCGAGAGAGAGTCAAGCGAGGGCGACGCAATGGAGGTGGAATGCGAGCGGCTCCCCTGAGCATCTACCGTTATAGTACCTATAGAAAAGAAATAGTGCGCCAACGTCACGTCACAGAGATAGAGGGTCAAGAGAGTTTAAAAGTAGGGGACAGTTTATTAGTCTCTTAGCTTTAGACTCAACTCTATCCAATAGAAGGGTGGAGGTGGAGCCGGAGCCCCCCAAATGAGAACAGTACTCCATACAAGGGCGAATAAGGCCCTTATATAACTGGAGCAGCTGTGCAGAGGAAAAAAATTCCCGCAACCTGAACAGAACTTCCAGTTTCTTTGAGACCACCTTACCAACCATTTAAATATGAGGTTACCAAGACAATTTATTGTTTATGTTAAGACCAAGAATGTTTATGTTATTCACAGGAGAGACATTAGAGCCGTCGAAGGAAATAGGAAAGTTGGGAGGTGTTTCTGAGGGGGAGTTAGAGAAGTTGAGTTTTAAGAGTTGGGTACAGGGTTGCGGTATTACCGGAAAATCCCATCAGATCGACAAGGATATAATCGAAAGCTGAAGACGAGACAACTCTAGAAGCAAAAGAGGGAGCAGATTTGAAGTGAGTAGAAGAGTGGAGGTTTGAGTCATCGGTATAAGAGTGAACAAAGTTGGAAGTACAGCTTAGGAGATCGTTGATGAAAAGTAGAAATAAAGTTGGAGATAGAACAGAACCTTGCGGAATACCACAATTAATAGGAAAGGAGGAAGAGGTCGCTCCATCAACGAGTGCTGATATAGAGCGATCGGAGAGAAAAATAGACAAGAGTAAGCAAAGAGAAGGAGGAAACCCCAAAGGAAGTGAGCTTAGAGAGCAGTGACATGTTACCCAGTCAAAAGCTTTGGATATGTCAAACGCCACCACGCAAGACTCCCCATGGTCCCTAAGGGCAGAAGACCATACATCAGGTAGATAGGAAGGTATGTTACCAGTTGACCTCGAGCGATGAAAGCCATACTGATGATCTGAAAGAAGGAAATGAGACTCCAGATGATCCAGGAAATGAGCGTTAAGAAGAGTTTCAAAGATTTTAGATAGAATACCTTTTTTCGGGATCGGTTGGACATGTGCGCGCTTCCAGCACTGAGGAAAAGTATTAGTATTAAGACAAAGAGAGTAGAGTTGAACGAGGACAGGCGCTAGCTCAGAAGCACACTCCCTCAAAAGACGGGGAGGAATGCCATCCGGGCCACTAGCCTTCCTGGCGTTCATAGATCTCAGAATCCTATGCACACGATCATGTGTAATCAAAGGTAAAGACATGTGAAACCTGAGAGGAGAAGGAGTATTAGGAGGGATGCCAGAATCGTCCAGGGTAGAATTAGATGAAAAAAGGAGGCCGAAGAGATTGGCCTTTTCAGAAAGAGAGTTAGCAACAGAACTGTCAGAGCGAATAAGTGGAGGATGGCAGATTTACAAAAGTTGTTATAGATGTTTTTGGCAAGGGGCCAGAAATTTTTATTAGTAGGAGAACCAAGCAGGTTGTCGCACTTTCTTTTAGTGAAATTACTCTTAGCCTGTCGAATAGTATCCTTGCAAAGATTCCGAGCAGAATGAAAATTAGTAAGAATAATAGGAGAATGAGAATTTTTCCATGCCCGATACGCTATGTCTCTCTCCTGAATGGCAAGAAGACAAGCTCCATCGAACCATGGATTTTGAGGAGAAAAAGATTTAGTTGAAGATGGAATGAACCTGCTCATACCATCAGTGATTACGGTCCCCACCTTTTCAGTGGTGACCGAGGCATCCCCGAGTCAAAGCAGGATTCATTCCAAAAGTAGTTAGCCAAAAAACAACGCAATTCCCCCCAATTAGCCCTATTAAAGTGCCAGATATTACGTTTATGACATGGTGGAGCTGCTGGAGAAAAAGTTTTATAATTTAGAGCTACAAGATTGTGGTCAGAGTTACCAATAGGAGGAGAAATGGTGTATTTATAACGATAAGAAGTAGTGGTGAAACATAAGTCAAGCGTATTCAAGAATTGGTTAGGATGATCTGAAATATGTGTAGGTTCCTTAATTAACTGTTCCAGATCGTTGAGAATACTGAATGTTTTGGCCTTCTCCCCGCCTGCATCAGTATGAGAGGAGCCAACCCACTCAGTGTGGTGTACGTTGAAATCCCCTAAATAGAGGATCTCGGCATTTGTATGGGAAGAAATAACAGTCTCATGAGAAGTAGTAAGATAGTAAAAAAAAATGAAAATCTACACCATTAGGGTAGCAGTAGCAGAAACACAATATAATGATAGTAGTAGGGAGAAAGATTTTTAGCAACAGAACATCGAATTAGGAGATTCAAGATTCTCGAGACGTGTTACAGGAGTGTTTATGTTTATATAGGCACAGACACTACCATTTAGACGGAAATTATAGAAAAAGTTATAGTTAGAGATTTTAAGTTTATTTGAAAAAGAATCCCTGCCAGCTGGGTCTCAGACAATAATAAAATGTTAGGTTGAGAGTTAGAGAGATGATATTCCACAGATTCGTGATTAGCACGCAGGCCACGAACGTTAGCAAAGTCAATAGAAAATCCCCACCTGCGCCCACCCCTACATCTACTTCGACCAGTCATTCGATCATCCGCTCGCTCAAACAAATGCACACAAGCTCTAAAAGTTTAAAAAAATTTCACTTTTACTCAATCCACGCACACAAACAAACAAGCGATCGTATACTAACAGGATAACTAAAACCAATGTTAGAAAAAAAAAATTAAAAGTATCCTGAGGTGATGGTAAACTTGCTTGTGTATATTTTGTTAAAACCTAAAAATAAACTTTACGTTATCCAATGTTAACTAAAAGAAACAAAACTAAAATCTTATAATATATCAAATAATGTTTAAAAGAATATAAAAATCAAACTAAAACTTAGCTTAAGAATCTTGACGGTAAAAGTTTCAGCTAAAATCCTCATCATTTGTAAAAAGTAAACATTAAAAACACTTGGCAAACAATTAAAATAATTAAAACAAAAATACTAAACTAGTAACAATGACATTTAAATTAAAACTTGAGAGAACATTTAAAAACTTAAAAATTTAAATTAATATATTTAAAAAAAAAGACACTAGAAGAACGAGCACACACGACTTCACATCACAAGCGTCAACTATCAACTATATATATATATATATATATATATATATATATATATATATATATATATATATATATATATATATATATATATATATATATATATATATATATATATATATATATATATATATATATATATATATATATATATATGGCCAGCATCCCGAAGAGGCCAGGCATGTAACTAAAAAACTATAACATCTACAGGAAAATAAATAACATTTTTGATCTCAGCAAGCAATTTCATATATGAAACTTAATTTTTTTTTTTATTCTAATATTTATTAATAACACCTGAAATATTAGTATAATCTTCGATCTTGCATGCGTACGCTGTGATCGACCTTGAATCCCTGCATTAGTTCACGAGAGCAAGAGTTGCCAAATAGTATTTTATTTTTACGCTTTGGAGAAAATGTTTTTTTTTCTTTTTATATCCTTTTTAGGGGGTTCGAGCCGTCGGAGGGACAGAGGGGGACGAGGTCCCCCCGTCGTCCCCCGGGGCCGAAACCCCGACTTTCTGTCCATCTTTACGTTTTACCCGTGGGGTATTCTTTAAATAAAAAAGAAAAAATTCAACATTTGGCACTTTTGCGTGCTCCCTCGGAGTACTCGACCTAATTCGTATTCTCAAAAAAACAGTAATTTTTTCAACATTTTTAACAATTTTAAATTTTTAAAAAGCGTTATTTTTTTATTTTTTTTTATTTTATGGGTAAAAATATCTCCTGATTAATAAAATGATATTTATTTTCATTATTAGCTGTTAAATTTATTTAGTTACATGCTTGTGTTCTTCGGGGAGTTGACCTATATATATATATATATATATATATATATATATATATATATATATATATATATATATATATATATATATATATATATATATATATATATATAAAATATTGTAATCGGTTCCTTTCTCCGGCAAAAAAAAGTTCAGCTTCGATATGAGCTCCATATACAAATATTCCTATTAAAACCTATTAAAATAATTAACTTAAAATAATAATGGTACTACAATACTACAATATTAACAGAATTACAAAACCTGTTAAATATCTTTACAGCGAAGAGAGGCTCCGTCCAATCCGTCTCACAGGGATAAAATTATTTCAATCGGTATGGTTCCTTACCAGAACAAAATTTATCCATGGCAGAGAACTTCCAGATCGTTCGCCGACTTCTCCCCCCTATCGGTTCGCTCTTCGTCCGATTCCACGCTGTTTGAATTTGAGAAGCTAATTCTTGTATTAATGTTAATCACAGGGCTAGTGTCTAGTTACACTATCCCTACACTAGTTGTTAGTTATGCTGATAAATACGCATCCCTAAATGTACTCATCAAGTAACAGTCTTCACTTTAGGGTTCCATCAATCTGTGATCATGCTTCGTACTAGGAATTCCACTCTTGCATCTACAGTAATAATTACAATATCCAATAAGCATTATAATTAACTGTAATCACAATAAAAATGATCCAGTTATATGCCGCCTAATATTTTATGTAGTAATCCCTTAATATAAATAAACAAATATTAAATTTAATCATCCACCTTCGAAAGCCCTTTTTATCATAATAAACTTATTCGTCTCCAGGAGATTCTTAACCTGAAACACTCAAGAATATTATCGACGATTTTAATTCACTTAACGACTATAAACTTTCTTTAATCGTCATCCTGGCAACACTGGACTTATGACGTCATCCTGGCAACACTGGACTTATGACATCATTCCATTTTCTGTGCTAGCGATTCACTGAATGGTTCCGAGAGCGATGTTTGGATTAAAGGACATGCTTTTCCTTTTTTCCGTTAGTAGTTCTCTTTAACAGTGTACACGACTCCATCTCTGAGATTGGACCTAAAATCTTAAAAAACGAAAAAACAAATTTCCTGACTTACACCTGATACATCAATCATGTATCTGGAATATGTTGCCAAATTTTCTAATAAGCATCAAACCTCTAATAGTGCAAACCCTCGAAGCTCCAAATTAGTTTTTGACCCTTCCTCCGGAAACCAAGAGTTACTCTTCGATAATAAGTTCAAAAACTACTGAAGGTTAACAAAAAAACTTTGTTTGAATCACCAAGTACAACATTTATTAACAAAATATACATCACTCTCATTCTTTATCGATAAAATAATTAACCTAGAACTATTTCTGTCATAACCTATCAAAATGATTAACTTAAAATAATAAAGGAACAATATTATTACGATGCAAACAGAATTACAAATATATGTAAACTTTCTTTAACCACCATTTTGGCAACATTGGACTCATGACTTTACTCCATTTTCTGTACTAACGATTCACTGAATGGTTCGATTGACAAGTCATTGCCTTTAGCTTTTTATTTAGTTGGTAGTTTTCTTTAACACAATACTGACCTCTCACAATATATATATATATATATAATAATATATATATTATATATAATATATAAATTATTATATAATATATAATACATATATATAATATATATATATATATATATACTATATAATAGCCAATATGTAATACATCTATTATTGTATATATATATATTAATATATATAATATATATATATATATATAATATATATATATATATTATATATAATTATCAATAATATAATATATAATATATATTATATATATATATATTATATATTAATATATATATATATATATATATATATTATATATATATAATATATAATAATATATATAAATATATATATACGTATTACTATATATATATATATATAATATTATATATATATATATATAATATATATATGTAATATATATATATATATATATATATATAAATATATATATTATATATAAATAATCTATATATATATATATATAAGTATATATAAATAATATATATTCGATCACTTAGCTATGGGTATCGTATTATATTAGGGTACTGTTCATCAGGGGTTGGTTCAGAGCATAATCACATTGCGCGTTGTCTGAGATATATGTCCTCTACATAGTGTGGTTTCCCGAGCGTGTTTTTTCGTTTTTTTTCACAATAAAACCCGAAAAAACGGGAAAAATTGGCTTTTTTTCCTTTTCTCTTTGCGTTTTGAGCAACTAAGGCATATATCTCATATTTCAAATGTCACTACACTCCATTTTGTTATCAAGTGAGTTGTCTTAATAGTTTCATACTTAACGAGTAATGCCGCCAAAAGAACTCCTGGGGTAGTCCGGAAATGAAAACTTATGAAGAGTTCGAATGGACTGGGAAGTTCTCAATGTCTAGGCAGCTTCTTGCTCTGCGAGCAAAGCTATACACATGTAAATTGTTAAACAGTGATGCAATTTTAGCATAAGAACATTGTCAAAAGAATACTGACCACGCTGCAGTCGTGTATTATATATATATTGTAAGTAACTCGTTGTCCCATACACTTAGCCAAATTCTATGTGAATGAAGATGCATATAGTACCCACTTTACGACACACAGTGTGATTTTATGTATCGCTGATCGACACATGACAGAGTCGAAGACAACAGGCCATTTCAGATAATTTCCGATAGCTGCATGCGTAGACAGTTACGCTAATTCTCTCAGATGTAATGCCAACATGCATTATCTGTATCCTCGACAAGTCCATAATTCGATTTTAATAGTCAAATTGTCTCAAATCCTACCCACTCGGTAATAACTGGCATGACACGAAGAGTTCTGATGAGAAGAGAGCGATTTGTCTTTTTTTTTGTTGCTACTGTCTCATTTTTTATATTATTTGATATTGGAAGGTACTTTTTTTGTTGAAGATGATTAGCCACTCTCTATGATGACCTGGTTTTAACGTTCGCACGTCAATCTTCGAAAGTAAAGATCTAGCAGGCTTTCCGAGATTGTGACACGGTCATTATATATTTATAGTAGTTATTAGTATATATCTACTTGTTGTCTTGTATTATATATACGTAGGTGATGATGTTTCCAGGTCTATACGACGATAATTGGTGATAGCTAAGAGCTATACTTTGCGCGGTCTACTAGCTAGGGTTGTTTTTACACTGAGAGTTAGACTACCGTGGGCCTTCAAATGACGAGTACGTATCTATTTTTTATAATTTTTCTTATAGTATGCTTCGTATTTTTACATACCGCCAGGCCTGCTTTGAGTATAGATATTACTGTACGTAATATCCACCTAGTATTTTTTTTTATACTAATTAGGTATATATATATCCTATCTTAGTATAATACTATATATATATCTTTGTATATATATATATTATATAATATATATTTACTATAATATATACTAACTAGATCGGGTGAGGGCATTATCACACCTAACACCCCCCTAAGATTACGGTATATTATATATATTAAGCTTATACGTCACCTTTACTATTATAGGCTTATGACGTAGTATGGTATGTTTACGGGAGCTGTTTGAGGTTGAGCCCTCACTATAGTCTGTTGGGTGTTTTTTTCAGCCGTCGTACTATATTGTACTTCTATCACCCCGCCGTGGGTGCTTCTCGTATAGGTATTTGCACTTCTACTACTGAGCTTTGACATGTGTGTAATATAGTAAGCTATATATTTGTTTATCGTCCTGTAGTATTATAATAATACTACTTATTTTGTGAGCCGGTGGTTGCCTGCTGCCGGTTTACTATCGTGTTTATATTTAATAATTTCTTTCAATAAATGAAGTCTACTTACGATGAGTCTTATAATAAGGCATTTTCATAGAATTAATGGACATTTAGGGGGCATATTTCTGTACATCACACATCATTATCTTTTCTGTTTATTGAGTGATTACTGTTGCCACTCGCTGCAATTCATTTGCTGGAATTTGTTGGTTTTTTTCTGAAAAATAGACCAGTATTGCGGCCACACAAGAGGGTCGTTGTGTTTTTTTTGCAATTTAACGTTTGTTACTTTTTTAACATTAACCGGTGCTGGGGTGTTTGCGGTGCGAGTGTCGGGCCCACTCATGCCAAGCCCTGATATATACTATACTATACTGAGGTAGTTATGCTTGATTCTATCAATACCCTAAGTATATCGTATCCTACACTGTTGGTAGGTTTTTCCGAGTTTTTGAGCGGAGTCGAGTCGGGTATATCAATTATGTTGGTTATTTAATATCCCCTAGTTTAGGTGTTGGTAGTACTACTATACTCTATTATTCGCGGGGGGGTCTAGTGCTCACCAAATAATCAACCCCCCCAAGGAGGCTTTAATAGCCTGGTGGGTATATCAGCTACGGGGGCCCGCCTGCGTTAGTAGCTGGGGCTTGTACGATAGGGGTAACTCGATGCCGCTACAGAGGTTAGTTGAGTACGCTGCTGAGGTGCTGCGTATTTACTTCCTTTTGTGTCAATGCGCTTGGTGTCTTTCTGTTTAATAGACGTATCTTATGTCGCTATTTTCGCCTCCTGGTTTATCTTTCCCTATATCAACTATGTACACAGGATTATATTTATAATATATTATTCATTACATTATCACGCATATAATACATTTATATAGCTTGTTTCATACATAGTGATAAGTGGTGTTATATATAATTTTATTACTAGTATTACTTATATATATATATATGACCTTGTTAATTTGGTCAATAGTTACTTGGATTTTCTTTGAGCTTCTAGTTTTATTATTTTTAGTAGTTCTTTTTGGCTCTATCCTTCTCACTACATTAAGGTTTTTTCTCAATAATATACCTACCAACCACACACTCACATATTCTATATTAGGTTGCGTTATACTAGTTATTTCACTACTACACATCATTCTCTACGGAGCTTTTAACTGTAATCAATAATTTATGTAGGATAACTTAATACTATGCCTATTGATATCCTATAACTATTATTATACCTAACTCACTCTTAACTGCTTATACGCCCCGTCACATTTCACTACCTACTATAGTGACTATCTTATAGCCAGTAGTTAGTCACCTTACACCTACTTATGAGCACCACGTAAACTATCTTAATTTATACTACCTACTTTATGGTATAGCACATTAATATTACTTACCTCATGTATATAATATTTCTCACACTCTAACTTAGGTAATAATATTTATTCATACTCACAACATTTACTTATATAATAATTAAAGTCTGAGTAAAATAAGAATAATATAATTAATAATACATAAATAAGTTCTAACCAATAAAATAAAAAGCTAACATTTACAAACATCATGGTTACCAAATCTCGCTGAAATTTCAAGGTCTTTTTTTTCTCATTGTCGAAAAAAGATCAGTGATACCTTCAAGATTGTCTTCAATCAACAGAATTTTAACCAAATTTTCAGTTTAGATGTGTTGTTTAATCTGGAGGTAAAGCTTCAAGCTTTACGATAGTAACTGTAGAGTAGTGAGAATATCTAAGAAACATAAAAATTCATTTTACATGAATCAACTGTATCAAAACTCCTTCTTAAATACCAATTAAAACAATTCCATGACACAAACAAATTCTTCCGTGATATTTGAAATTCTTTTGTACATCTATACTTTCTTCTAAGTAGTTATTGATTGGATATCAATCCAAACCCCGTAAGCTACCTCTTAAGACATACGCGCTCATAATCCTTCACTAGACATCTCCCGCACACTGTAGCGCTGGCCTCTGGAATTTCTATGATTTTCTTTCAATATTACCGTTTTCTTCAATTTGAATTAACATCAAACTCTTGTCAGGATTTTAATATTTAGACACTAATATTGATGCTATATAACTTTATTTTCAAGCTTTATAAATAGATACTCAGACTACTGATAGACCGCGAATTCTCATGGTAGCGCAACTATCTTACAGTCCACCAACATTTCTATGAGTTCAATAATATTAAACACACATCATTTATGAAATCCCAATTTATAGAAGTGAGAGAGGGAGATGATGAGAGAGCCAGACGAGATCGAGAGACGTAGACGAATAGAGATGCGACCGAGAACTGAGAGAGAGATAGGAGGGAGCAGAGGAGAGGAGGACGAGAGAGACAGAGCGACGCAAGCAAGTAGAGCAGAGAAAAGTTTGTATGTATCCCCGTAGAGTACGAGCTGTAAAGACAGAGAGAGAGCAGAGAGCATCTGAGACGAGAGAAAGAGAGAGAGAGAATAGGTGTGCATAATGTTTGTGTGAGGTCGCAAAATGTCTGAAGTAAATATGACATAATAATGGCAAAATTAAGATAAAGAAAGACAAAGAGACTCGAGACGTGAATAAAGGCAAAATATTTCCTCCTTTAAAGGAGGGAAAGTTATAATAATGTGACTGAAGTAACTTTTAATGACGGAAATGTTAAAGGAAAAGAGCCTATAAAGGAAAGATGAAATGAAATGGAGGTAATAGAGTAAAATGGTGCAAAATAAATAAATATTTTTATTTTACGTTTTCTATCTTTTTTTCCCCACCACTTCTACAATGCAAGAAAGCCCATTAAAGACCTAAGCTTGACGTAAAGTCCTTGAAGAGATGAAGCTATTCAGAATAATAACCAAAAATGTTTGAGAATTTTACTGAATAGAAATGACTGCAAAGAATGAAGCACCTTAATAAGCATACAAGAATTTGTATCAAAAAAGGAATAAAAGAGATTTTGAAACAAATGTGAAATACAAGAATTATATCTTTGGGTGAATTGTGTATCTAGGCGAATCCTATAAATTTTTTAATGCTCTTATAAATTTAATAAAATTATAGCTTGTTGCGGCTAAAAATATTTGAGCAAATTTTTATGGCATCCACCTGTTTTTAAAACAGGTCGATGTTATATATATATATATATATATATATATATATATTATATATAATATATAATATAATATTATATATATATATATATAATATATTATATATATATATATATATATATATATATATATATATATATATTCTAGTAGGGAAAGGCATTCCAATTTTCACCAGAGTTTTGGAAAAATTGAAAAACAGACCAAAATCAACGGCCGTCATTCTCCGATACTCGGATTTTGAAATTGTGCAAAGCAATGTAAGCTGTGAAAATGGTCAAAGGGTGTGTGGTTCAAACTTTACTCGTAGAGTTCATATAAGATTGAGCATAGCAGATAAGTCTGGGTCAGATAATTAGACAAAGAATGGGCAATGAATGTGGGAAAGCCAAGTCACACGAATTCTCTTAAATGAAGGAGGTATTCAGAAGGGAATTATTCATGGTAATATCAATAGTATTAGGAGAGCGATTTAGCGACGGTTAGAAAGGTTGGAGAGAATAGGTAAGTGTAGGAGAGTAAAAGAAGTCTAAAAGAAGTTGACTACACCTTATTAAAGAGTGCAGTATACTTGGAACTAACCCATATTTGTGATACATACTCCATACAAGATCGAACAAAGCCACAATACAGGGCTAGTAACTGGGATGGTGAAAAGATGTCCCGAAGGAACCTTAGAACTCCCAACTTCTTAGGGGCAATTTAGAAAGAACCTAATATGATCCTTCTAAGAAAAATCACGAGAAAAGAGAAAAGGAACGGATGAATGTTAGAGTAGTGCGTTTTCGAAATAGATATTATATAGTACTGTGGAAGAATAAGTCAAGTATATAGATGTAGGAACTGATTTATTGATTCATTGAAAACATTTTTTTTAACCCAGCTAGAGATACGAGAAAGATCAGACATCAGTAACTCCAAGTTTACCCTCCTAACATCACCTGGTTGTGGTTGAATCCGTCGTTTTTCAAATTGGAATGAGTAGTGAAATTGGAGTTATCAGTCTAAGATTGGATACATGATAAAGTAACATGTAAATCATTCATAAAAAATAGAAAAAGAGTTTATGATAGACTAGAGTTCGTGAAACACCACTGTCAATGATTATATATATATATATATATATATATATATATATATATATATATATAATATAATATATATTTATATATATATTATATATAATATATATATAAATATATATAATATAATATATATATATATATGAGTGCTACTGCTCAGAGGTAAGACGCACTTGCCTAGCAAAGCGAAGAGGGCCCAGGTTGAACTGGTGGACGCGAGAGAATCGTAGCATTCTCATTATTCTACTTCGCTCCTCAGACGTTAATGGAGTACATTGGCAGCGTGCTTTGCTGCAATGGAAAAACTTCCCGTATGCTAAGAAGGCCTGGCCACCAGCCGGAATTTACTATTGGCCGTGAACAACCCAAGGCTTTTTCCGATGGTCCCTACTGACAGGTCGTCGGTTCTTCCCAGAGACCTGACCTTCCTGGGGAGTTCTGTATATATTATATTATATCTATATAATATATATAATAATAATATTAAATATATATATATAACTTTTATATATATCTATATTATAAATATATAAATATATATATATATATATAATATATATATATATATAATATATATATATATATATATCTATATTATATATAATATATAATATATATTATATCATATTATTCGTACCTTGCTCGCTCAGAGCAACTCGCCTAGCAGGTTGACAGCACAGATCGTGCTAGTCGAGAAAGATAAGATGAGTTTCATTTATCAGCACGTAAATTAGTGCATTGGGACGTACTTTTTGCAGTTATGAAAATACCAGCATTCACCGCTTGGCTTGACCAGGAATTGGTATTTGACGTAGGAACGAGAAAACCGAGGAACCATTTTCGATGGATTCGACTGACAGAGCGTAAAATCTGCCTTACTTTATGACATTGCTGGGTACCGATATATATAATATATATATATATAGTATATATATTATAAATATTATATATATATACTATATATATATATATTTAATAATATATATATGATATATATATAATATATATATAATATATAAGTTATATATATATAATATATATATATATATATATATATATATATATAATAATATATATTATATATATAATATATATATATAATATATATATCTATATAATATATATATATATCGCCAGCCAGACTCACATACAGAACACTCCACTGCCTATACTACAAACAAACAACGCCAACCTTTAAACTAGCTCCCCAACTTGCAACACATACTGACAAAAAACAACATAAAGAAACTCAGCAGCGCAAAACAAGCACTTGCGAATCATAACAGGAAGTGCCTCAAAACACACCAACGAAAACTTACACGAAGAACCAAAATACACGGATAGATGTACAACCTGAATATGTAGACACGCAGTCTTCCAAAACTCAAACACACCAACACCCTGCATTCTGCCCTCGTCCATCTCATACAACTCAGGCAACCACCTTCATCACCAGCCCTACTCTTCAAACATATCCTGACCAACGTCCCACTTCCCCAGTAAACAACACATCATTACCAAACAAATCACACAATAATAACAGACAAACTACTAAGACGCCAAGACCACCAACAACATTTAAGCCACGTCACCAGACATACAAGCAATTCAACTCCCTTCCCACGAACTAGCCAGTCATCTTTAGCCAAATTAAGATGTAGCCACCACCCAAACTTAAAATATTACAAACACAGATTCAACCTTAACCAAACCACACAAACATATGTCAAATGGTAACCAGTTCACGAAACACATCCCTTTATCTTCTAATCTTTTATTTTAACTCTCATCCCAGAGCAATCTGAACATTTCAATTCTAATGAATCTTTAGGCCTGTTTCGTTCTATCAAGAGAATTTCTAGGACTAACGAAAAATAAAAATATATATATATATATAATATATTATATATAATTATATATATATATATATATAATATATATATATATTAATATATATATATAATATATATTTATATAATTATTAAATATATATATCATATATACTATATATATATATATAGTATTAATATATATATATATATATTATATATATATATATATAAATATATATCTAATAATAATATATATATATATATATAATATTTATATATATTATATATATATTTAATAATAATATATATATCTATATATATATATATATATATATATTTATATAATATATATATATATATAATATTTATATATTATAATATAATTATATATAAATATTTACTATATTATATTAATATATATATGTGTTTCTAAATACAACATCACGCTTTAAACTTTGCAAAATTGTTAGCAGATAGTTCTAAGAAGAAGCTAAATTTTAGAAGCAAGTAATAAAGGTAACAGAATAAGCTAGGAATAATATATCAATCATAACGTTAATTAATTATAAAGTAAGGAGGTGATCCGTAAGCTCTATAATGGTTGTTAGATTATTGATTGAGTACTGCTCACAAGTTTGGCTTCCTTATCTAAGGAAAGACATTAATAGCTGGAGGCAGCACAGCACAAAGCATCAAGAATGATTTATGGATTTTAAAACAAGGGTTACTAGGATAGGTTAAAAGAATTAGGGATGTTTTTGTAGAAAAATTTCTTTGAGAGGTTAGGATTCGGATTCAGGT
>JABUQX010032945.1:7500-15000 GCA_015478945.1 Trachelipus rathkii
AATAAATCACAACACAATAAATAAACAATAATACTTAACATACTATGATGTTTTGCTTAGAAGCAGATCTGCTCTAAGTGAGCAGACTCATATGTTACATAGAAATAGGTAAAATAATATGCTGTATTTCAAAAATACATAACCAGTTTTTTTTATAACAGTAGACACAATAAATGTCTTATATAAAAACAACAAAACCATAACAGATTAGAGTTGAGGGGACTGTAAAGTCTTTGCTAGTCGGTGTTCTGTAGTTCTGTAGTTCTGTAGTTCTTCTTCTTCTTCACCTGAACCAGATGGTTACTATCCAATGCATCTCAAAAATTTGAAGGACATATTAATGGAAAGCCTTTGACAATGCTTTTCACTAAGTCTTTAAAGAAGCGAATAGTTCCTCTTGGATTTCAAAATTGCTATATAAACCTCCCATTTTCAAAAAACGGAGATCGTAAGCGTTCCTAATAAACTACAAAAACGTAATTTATCAAGACTTAAATATTTTTAAAAGGTTTTGAATGAATACTAACGTAATAGGTTAGTTGCATGCATCTTGAAGATTCATGGATGCTCAAGAACCATAGATCATGCTTAACAAATTTGCCAGAATTTTTTAATGTGGTTATTAACGATGTAGATAATTATAAATCTTTCGATGTCATTTACTTAGACTTTCAAAAGGCATTTGATACCGTCCCTCATCAAAGATTATTGGAAAAGCTTAGAGCTCCATGGATTCGAGAAGACTTTTTTAAATGGATAAAAATGGCTTTCCCCGATTTATCAATGGTGAATGCTCAGATTGGACGAATGTTACAAGTGGTTTACCCCAAGGATCTGTCCTGGGTCCAGTACTGTTCATTATATATGTAAATGACATAGATGACATAAATGACATAGATTTTAGGTAATATTTTGAAATTTGCGGATGCTACGAAACTTAGAAATCGCATAATATGTGAGAAAGATTATCAATTACTCCAAAGCGACTTAAACAATATTGTAAATGGTCAAATTGAAATTTAATACCATAAATGTAAAGTTAGTACATTTGGGGTAGGAAAATGAAATATGATCTACCAAAATAGATGACCACAATTATCAAAAGTTGTCAGTGAGGAAAAAGGATCTAGGAGTATTAATTAATAAGGATTTAAAGTTTACGAAACAATATGCTGAAGCTGTTAAAAAAGCAAATAAAGCTTTAGGATTTATTGCCAGAAACTTCGAATATAAATCTAAAAATATCTCTTCCTCTCCCTCTCTCCCTCTGGAATACGCAGTGCAGGTTTGGAGTCCATATCCTCAAAAAAGACATAGAAAAAATTGAAAGAATTCAACAGGAGGGCAACTAGGATTATCTCTGACAATGAAGGGTAAATCATACGAGCAAATCGACTACTTTGATTAGATATCCATCTTCGAGACAAGAAAGATGAGGAGGAAATTAATAGAAGTTTCAAATATTAAATAAATTTGACAATATCGATTACAGGCAATTCTTCAGATATAATTTTAATGATGTAACACGAAGTAATGGCATAAACTTTATGTCATAAAAACGATTTCAACACAAACTATAGCAAAGAATTTCTTCACTTACGATGTTATCGAGAAGTGGAATAGTCTTTCTTATGAAATAGTGAACAGCGCTAACATCGATTCATTCAAGAAAAGTTAGATAAACACTTTAAAGATATTGGTCTGTGAACGTCAATTCAAATCGATTTTACTTTATTCAATTCAAATACAAGAATTAGTAGTATCCTGAATATGGCAAATTCAAGTAAAAATGTTATAAGTACATCGTAAAAAGAATTACTGCTTGTAGTAGCTTTGATGTTCATGGCTTGCAAAGTATCCGTTCTAGAATGGTGATATCATCGATCGCCTTAACATGTAATAAATAGCTTTGATGTTCACCGCATAGAACATCTGTTACAAATAACTGTAATGAATAACTGTCTGTAGTAAGCGGCTTTGATGTTTACCACATAGAACATATCTGTTATAAGACTGTGAGCTAATCGATCACGTTGAATGGCTGTAGTTGATGGCTTTGATGTTTTCCGCAAAGAACATATCTGTTCTAAGACGGTGATCTATCGGATTCATCACTGAGTAGGGAAAAATAATCCAATTTTCACCCACTTGTACAACTATGATTGTTTGATGCTTAGAAACAGAAACTGTTCTGAGTGAGCAAACTCATATGGCACATTGACAGTGGACACATCCAACACACTATGATGTTTGATGCTTAGAAATAAACTGTTCTGAGTCAAGCAAATTCATATGTCACATGACAGAGGGACACATCCAACACAATAAACAAAACGAAAATTACTTAACATACTATGATGTTTGTTGCTTAGAAGCGGATCTGCTCTAAGTGAGCAGACTCATATGTTACATAGAAATAGGTAAATAATATAACTTATTTCAAAAATACATAACATGTTTGTTTTAATAACAGTAGACACATCCAACAAATTAAATAAACAAATATACTAAACAGACTAGCCTTGAGTGGACTGTAAAGTCTTTGCTAGTGAGTCTTCTTCTTCTTCTTCTTCTTCTTCTCTTCTTCTTCTTCTTCTTCTTCTTCTTCTTCTCTTCTTTTTTTCTTCTTCTTTCTTCTTCTTTCTTCTTCTTCTTTCTTCTTCTTCTCATTCTTCTTTCTTCTTCTTCTTCTTCTTCTTCTTCTTCTTCTTCTTCTTCTTCTTCTTCTTCTTCTTCTTCTTCTTCTTCTTCTTCTTCTTCTTCTTCTTCTTCTTCTTCTGGCTTCTCTTCTTTTCTTCTTCTTCTTCTTCTTCTTCTTCTTCTTCTTCTTCCTTCTTCTTCTTCTTTCTTCTCTCTCTTTCTTCTTTCTTCTTCTTCTTCTTTTCTTCTTATTCTTATTTCTCATTCTTCTTCTTCTTGATCATGATTTATAAAATTAGTAATATTTCCAAATTGAATAATAGAACCATCTCTTAACTTAAAAAGCAGATCCACTCGTACATTTAATCAATTCTAGTTGAGGGAAATATTATATAAATTTATTATATAAATACCTAATAAGGCATTCAGATCAAAAAATGAGTTATTGGGACTCCTATATACCCTGAATCAGCCAATTTGCAAGATTTATTTCTTAAATTAAAGAGAGCTTGAACTTCGAATTTAATCTCATAATTTAATTGAAGATTTTCATCAATCAAGAGAGGAAGGGTGAAACAAAACTGGTTCAAATACACACATATACATCAAAAACAGTCTCTTTCAAACTGCGGGTGGTAACACATAAATAGGGTTTTTTTATCGTATTGAGTTTATCAAGCACTCTTTCCGAAAGATAAAACCTTTGTGAGCCACAGTCGACAAGGAATCGAATTGAAGTCGAATTTTTACCTCTACAACCCTTATAGAAATTGATGACAACAAATATATTAATTATTGGTGCTTTGATTGACAACCAAAAAACATACATTTACTAGAGTGTCACTTTTCCTTTTCTTACAAGGAGCAGTAATGTGACTTTATAAATTATTGTTCGAATTTCATTTAAGTAAACCCTTGTCGGATTTATATGTTTTCTATGCTACCTCAAATAAATGAAATGTTTGTAAATTAGAACTATCAACTTCACTATTTACATTATTTCTATATAATCCACTCAATTATAAAACCCATAAATTTAAATTAGTTTTTACATTTTTGCATATTTTATATTATTCTTTTCATTTAAATAATCCTACATAATTATATAATTTATATGAAGCCTCATTATAATCTAAAATAAACCTTCATTATTAGTATATTTGCTTTTTCTTTTTTTATATACAATTTAATAGGAATTAATTATATTTCGTTATATTTGTGTTTATATTGGAGTATAACTTGGATGTTTTTTTATTAACTTTAATTTTCATTATTTACTTATTTTCTATATAATTCTATATAATTATTACTCTATATTGTATATTCGTTTTCCTTTCTTTAATTTATACATTTAACTATTTAATCGAAAATTTACGTTGTTCCTTGTAGGAACTCATTAGGAAAGTGCATGTACATGGTAAACAAAAAACTTCAAAAATATTCAAGGAACATCCTAGCCAGTTTATAAAACAAATTTACACAATATACTTAGAGTTACTAATTTAATTTATCAACTTAATTATTTGTATTATTATCATTTAAAAATATAAAAAATATTTTTATTTATTTTTAATTTATTATTTACTGTTTTCATATTTTTTTATATTTTTCATTATATGTGTATTTATTTAACAAAAAAAAATTCAAAATTTTATTTATTTATACCATTTTTACATAATTTTCTTATTAATTCAATATATTTTATTATTATTTATTTATGCTTTCATATTTATATTATTTTCTATGAATTTATTTCCTTTATATATTTTTTTTCTTTATATTATTTTAGCTGTTTTAATATTAAAATGTTTTAAAATTTCTTCTGCAAAAATATTTTTCATTTGTGCCATTTAAAGGTATATCAACGATTATTCACCTTACTTAAATACAATTAAACAAAAAAAACGCAATGATTCCGATATTTTTGGAATGGACAGCTGGAATTTCTCTCTTTTAACTCTCGACACATTTTGTTTTCAAGGAGTTATGGCGCGAGGACCTTCTGTTTACGCGGTTGGATAGCATCATACGCAGTTTATAATTGAATGAAAATATTTGTCTCTGAAAGCTATATCCAATACAATTAAATTTCTGCTTTCTTAGATAAGAGCTCAAATGAAGAAAGACTATTTAACGTTAAACCGTTTATCTAAGTACAATTCACTGGATCGTACCCCAACAGCTTCCTATGTCACGGAAAGATAGGCCCTCCAACTATGCACGAGAATTAAATCTGACTTATAAATTCATGGTAAGTGGATGGAGACTTTGCGCTCTCCTCCAGAAAGAAGAAACCTATAGGCCCCCTATCAAGACTAAGCAGTCAACTTAACATCACATAAATCAGTCGCTCACACAAGAAATATAGAAATCTAAAGATAGTAAGAAGCCATATGGGCCTATCAAGACTGTCTCAGTGAAACTAAGAATATATAGGACCCCAACGAAATCGTACACCTAGTTGTGAACAAAAAATCTTTTTTTTTTAATTTTTTTTTATCTTTTTGAAATATTTTTCTTACCCATCACATGCATGATGAAAAGTGTTTCCATATTCCTTGTTCTCTGTTAGGTCAGAAAAACTCATTAAAGTCTATAACGCATGTTGCGGGTATTGTACCCACGAGGGTTGTCACCGATTTATGAAAACTCACAGGAAGTATACTCTAAAAAAATAATAATGAAGAATAGTGAAAACCAAAAAATTGTCGCTCTCTTTAGGAAAAAAAAAGTTACAGCATTCTCAAAAGTGTTAAAAATCCCAAGAACTCTTTCCAATATTTGACTCGATCCAAGGTTAGGTCTCATTTCAGGCCCTCTAAGTCAGGCTATGATAATGTTAAGGTATACACAGAGAAAATCTATGTAGACGACATTAACAAAATCCTTATCATACCTGACTATTGATTGCCCTAAAACATCACGAGCCTTATTTTAATCACTAAGTAAGTAGCAAAGATAAATTTTAACTCTTGGCCTAACTTTTTTTCTTAAGAGACTGCCCCGATTTTCGTTTTGACTATTCTTCATTATTATTTTTTAGAGTATATCCTGTGATTTCAAAAAAAAAAAATTTCGGTTTTTTTTTTAATAACAGACCTATGGGGTTTTTTTCAACTTTGAGAGGCTGTTAACTTTTTTCCTAAGGAGAGCGACGATTTCCGTTTTTTTTTATTCTTTATTATAATTTTTTAGAGTAGATCCTGGGATTGGCAGTAAAAATCGGCGGGTGACCAACCCTCTGGCGTAACAATTACCAAAATTTGTCGTAGACAGATTTACCCTGTATATTTAATAAAATATAACATGAACTTCGTGTCAAACTTCATAATATATACCGCGGTATATTATCAATCTATACTATATATATAGATATATATACTACCACTATATATATATATATATATCACTATATATACTATATATATTATATATACTATAGCGTCGGCGGGCAGTCACCCAGGCCCGCCTCCTGTTAGGAGGGTGACGGGTCGTCCCTCTAAATAAAAATAACAACATAACTACAAAAAAAAACATTTTTTTCGCTCATTTTATATAGCCATGCGGAGTACTACAAGTTTATTATCGTAGATCATAATCTTAATTCTAGCCAAGTTTTTACTATTTTTAAAATAATGTGTAGAAATTAGGGTGACAACAATTCCTTCAATAGAACTTTCCACTTTATGAAACATAATTAAGTTTACTTAACATAACCATTAAACACATGACAACTTGTTATCGATTAATTATTTTTCAGTGGTTACACTCGAAGTATGTTTGCTTACAACACTGGCAAAGTGAAATTCTTTGATCAAGCAGTATTCCAGTGGCAAAAAAACGGAGGCCTAACTGGTTCCGATTCACCCCGCCCGTAAAAAATCGATGGCCGGGGGCTGGCTCGGACCCACCATTGTTTCGTATTTAGCGTATATTATTGACATTTTTTATTACGTATAATTAAATAAATGTAATAAAAAGCTTACTGATATTAACGTGAAAATTTTTCTTAAAAAATTGGTGAAAATTTTTAATAAAACAAAACACGAGTTCAAAAAAGTGTCAAATTTTTTGGCGGAAGGGGAATCGGACCCACCTCTATCATATTCGTATTTTATTCTATCATTATGTGACATTTTTACTTACTTTATACGCATTGTTAACTACATAAATAATTATTATATAAGTAAAATATTAAAATATAAAATTGCAAATTATCACGTTAAAAGATGAATTTAAACAGATGGTCCGAGTCAACCCTCAATGGTGGTCCGCTTCACCCCCCCATCAATTTTTACGCCGGGCGTTACATTTCCCAAAACTTTAATAAAACTCTTATTATTTAGAATTACATTATTATTCTTTTTTGTGTCGCTTATGCCCGGACCTACCTAGGCGCCCGGGGCCGCCGTGATTTCCACACAAAAAAAAACAATTCCAAAAAGTGCATTAGGGGAGAGTCGGAGACCAAGTTATACCTAAAGGGGTCCAAGTCACCCCGCCGACGCTACTCTATATATATATATTATATATATATATATATATATAATAATATTATATATATATAAATATAATATATATCATTATTTTTGACCATATAACTTTCCTTTTAACGTGCTTAATCTCCACCTTCTCAAGAGGGGTAATAGCCCCGAAAGGGGGACTCGGAGAAATCGAAACTTTAAGGCTGCTTATGCCCAAGCCTATACAGTGCCACGAATTTGCAGCTGAGAGTTTAATTGCTTTGCTTTCCAGAAGAAAATCCAGATTGTTACATGAAGAATTGAAACTCGCACCCTCTTGTATGAGAGTCGGAGAGTCAATCTCCTACACACATGAGCATATATATATATATATGTA
>JABUQX010032945.1:22500-27500 GCA_015478945.1 Trachelipus rathkii
TGTTCAAGTTTTCACTACCATCATCATCAACCTCTCATGGAAGTTAAAGTGATAATCCTCTCCTCTATAGAAGCGTTGATGAGTTAAGAAGAAGCCTGCTGTGAGACGTAGAGCATATTAAAGGTTACGATTATGTGATGATAATGCTTGAGTGATAGTTACTTTAGTGTTGGTTGAACGTATGCGCGACCTCTCTGTGGAGAGTGCTTAAGTTCGGATGAACCGTTTAAATGTGATGAGGATTAAGAGAAGTGGTGGTTAGGTGTTATGTCGTTTGTAACCATTATGAGGTATCCTAGATCTTACGAATAGCTGGCTATGATTTAGTCTCTCTTCATAAAATGTGTACGAGACTTTAGCTATCATCGCTGTGGACATATATACGTTGATCAGCTGTACTCTCAATGAAACATTGAGAGTTTCTAATCAGTTAGTTGTATTATTCAAATCGCAACAGGCAAATAGAGGCTGAATCATACATTTGAAAAGAAGAAAAGACTAGACCAGAAAGATATATCTCATCGAATGAGAAGACTAGAAGAAAAGACGATGACGTCGAACAGCGTCTATGGACTGGGAGATAGGATATTACCATTAGAGAAATTATATCGATCATTTATCAAATTATTCAGATGATGCTACAAGACCAAGATTAATTTTGTTGTTCACACAAGGATAACATAAAAAGACACTAATTTATAAATTCTAAAAGTAAAAAACGAATAAACAGAATATCTTACAAAGCTAGTGAAAATTACACACATGATTAACAAAAGAGACAAATTATATACAAGGAAGGGTTACTCGTCGTAATCGAAAATGTGCTTATACTAATTGCATAGTATCATGAGTTGGATTAGACAACAAAAAACAAAAAGTAAAAATTAAAAAATTATAAAAATTATATATATTAGAACCATGTGTATAATAATAGGCCGGAAGAGAACACTAAAAAGCATTAGGGACACTAACATAAAAATGTTTTTAAATAATTTGTTATGTTGATCCTATGAGAAACCAGAATTAAGGTGTGGTATTTTGCCTAATTTTTACACAAAGAAAATAACATAATTTAAAGAAAGAAGGTCGTTGCTAGGGGTGTAGAAGGATAATATTACTGCAGAGTGGGAGAGAAGTATACTATCGAACAATAAATATCACCAAGAACTAGAATATATAATGTCGAGAGAAGGAAAGATGATTCTCATTATAACTAAGTAAGCATCTGATTCATTATATCGATTAATATATTCATCACAAAGTAAAATAAGTAACCAGATTTATTCAATGATTGAGTAAAGCAATAGATGTAATAACAGTCAATCTAAGCATATCCTAAGACTACTGTAATATGAATATAAATCAGATTTCAGAGGAAAATGGAAATTTCATTTGTAAATAACACCAAATGATAGATGAGATATTGTTTAAATAATATTAATAATTTTCGTACACGTTTTAATTAAACCATGAGAGCGAGAGAATAAATATATAATATAAACTAGTATAATATAAACCAATTACAGGAAGGTGCAATAAAATTTGGAAGTATACATTAGAGAAACAAATCTATGGAAGTAGAAAAATCAAAAATCACATGAACTGGTCGAAGATGATACCAACTTGAAAAGCTTGGGTGGAATAAATAGACTAAATTATATGGTCATCTAAAAAAATTAAGTAGAAAATAACAGACATCAGGTGAAAATAAATAAACTAACCAAGATAGTGAACAAGTGTAAAGAGAAAGGATTATAATAAATAAGAATAAATAAGAGGTTGTTTTCACAAGCGTATGAATAATGTTAAAAGTATGAGTGTGCGCAACTATTGGAAACCATCGATCTGACGCATTCACTCATACATGTAATACACTTCAATGTTCAATCATCTGAAAATATTGACAGCTTTGGTTAAAATGAAAAATGGTGATTTTGATCTTAAAGAGGTCCGATTACTCGAGATTTAATTCTATGCAATAGGTGTATATCTACGATATTTACAAAGAAAACATGCGGTTTACCTTGATAATGTGAATAAGGATGTGCGTTAACAACTATCAGCCTAGATACGTTTACTTCCTTCTGGAACGAGAGAATGCATGTACTGAACCTATGTATGCCGAAGAATGGATTATTGCGGCAGGCGGTATTTATACTTACATCTTTCAAAGGCGTGTTTGAATGCTCTGGAGAAATATATAGAACTTGCTCAATTTATACAGAATCCCATGTCCCTTGATTAGATGACTTAATATGTTTAAAATAAAACGTATGTTTTTTATTTATGTATTTATGTAATGCTCTTTTCATTGAAAATTATATGTTATAAAAAAAAATGAAAACTTGTTTTACTTTCCCCTCCATGTAAACTTTATCGGGTAAGATGCTAGTGATGGCTGTTTATTCGTACTGCTGTTGTGTGTTAAGTATGTTATGTCCGTAGTTTAACTTTAACATATGTAAAACTTTGTTATGTCAGATGCTATCCTAATAGATCAGGGGATCTATAGATCATGGTTGAGTTGAGGATGATAGGATGGGTAGTATGATTTACTGATTTACTGTTTTAGTGTATGTAAAAATATAATTTTTTTTTTGTTATAAACATAAAAAAGAATAAAATTTTTAGTAAAAAACAAAAAGTTTTAAAGAAATAAAATTAAAACAAAAAGTTTTAAAGAAATAAAGTTAAAAATAAATAAAAGTTTTTTACCAAAGAGATATTAAAAGAATGAAATTTAAAAAAAAATTTTTTTTAAAAAAAACATAAAAAAAGATAATAAAATTAAAAAATAAAGAAAAATAATTAAAATTAAATATATTTTATATCTTTTAAAATTTCAAAATTATAAAGATATAATAATAATATATATGTAAAATAAATTTATTAATTAATAAATACAATTATAAAAAATATTATATTTATATTTTATAATTTTAATAAAAAATTAAAATATATTTTATATTATATATTTTATTATATATTAAATATAATTTTTTTTTTTTTTAATAATATATTATATTAATAAATAATATAAAAATAATCAATGAAATATAAATAAAAATAAAACGTTATAAATAAAAAATAATAAGGTTAATAAAACATAATAATGAGAATATGAGAAACCCCATTACAAGAGTAGATGAATAATTAAAGACTTAAAGTGAATTACATTATAATACAAAGTATTTTGTTCTATAAAGACACTTTGTTCTGTAAAACTTTGATATTTACAAGTTGTTGCTAGGCATATGATGCATAAAGTATAAATTCTTCAGAACTAATACACGTTTTATAACCAAGCTAATGAGCTTTGTTTATTGAAATAGTGGCGTATTAATAAAAAACATAGAAAACTAAAAGGAGTTATAAGAGTATCTGATAAGGAAAATAATTTATTTTAGAGAGTATGTCACAATATAAATAAAGTTAACTAAATATATGTAATCCAAATCATGAATACATATGAATATTAACTGATGAAGAGACAATGGATAGAAGATAATACAGTAACAGGGTTCATAGTCCGAGTTAAACGGTTAGAGTAATATATATAAATGGTATACACGAATGTGGAGAAATCAGGGATGGAGAAGGGTGAAATTACACAAGGTTACGGTGATGGAAAGTATCTGCTATTGAGTTGTGATAATAATAATTAATCTGTACTCTAAGTGTGGGGTGTAAGACTGATTCTTGGTTTCACATCAATGAGCGCATCAATAAAGGAGGTGTAGGTAAGAAAAAGTGAAGGAGTGTAGAGTGTAAGTGTTCTTAGCGCTCTGTGCGGCTGAGTTGTAAGCATAATTTGTCTAGCCATAGGATTCAGGCACATGCTCAGGATTCTATGAAAGATGCAGCCTGTGGGTGTGAGGTACGTAGAGATGTTAGTCTAAATTCGGTGAAAGCTTAGCAACATTTGTTTAGGCGCGGGGAATAGGCGCGTAGTTATGGCTGAGGTAAAATGCACTTGGTACGTCCGCGTAAGTGTGAGCAGACAAGAAATCAAGCGCGAAAGAAACAATAACAAAGGGAAGTACTGGAAAGACGAAGGAACCAGTGATTAAAAGTAAGATCAGTAAAATAAGGGAGCCTAGGGTCCAAAGGAGGGGTATAATTTAGGAAAAATTTTGGCTGAAATAAACGGTATAAGTAGAACACAAAACGGAAGGAAGTCCAAATTTGAGTAAAATAACAGTGCAATGCAATTCGAAATGCTTCTAAAGAAGAGTAGTGAGTAGAAGTCGAAAGGCAGGGTAGTATGCAGCGAGTGTTAAATCCAAGTGATATGAGCATATCATGTGCTCGGACGTTTGTGTGTGAACGGTAATACATTGGTGTGAGTTATACGGAGATGAATAGTCCGGTGATGTTTGAACTTTATTTGAGGTGTGAGATGTGAGATTTCAATTTATCAAAAGAATTCAAGAGTCGTCATACAAAAATTTCAGTTGCGAAACGAATCAATAATACTATTAGTTTTTTTTTAGACATCATAATCAAATTTAATTATGATGGCCATTATCTACATCTAAACATATCAAACCCACTGATATTGATCTACATATGAACTATGGATGCTATTCACCGACTATTTAAAAGGAATCTGTTATTGTAACTAGTCTACTAAGCGCACACCCCATTTTCAACATGGACAACTTTGAGGAAGAAATTAGCAGCATTAAGAAAAATTTATTTAACTGTGATCATCCACGATATACAGTGGAAAATCTAGCTAACAAAACTCTTACAAAATTATATATAATAAAGAAAATAAAAATAACCCAAAATAAAAATCCTGCAAATTTTTCTTCAAAACGTCAAACGCTATGGACTTTGAAAAGGAAGAGAAGTGCCTTCGTAACATATTGAACTCCCAAATAAACACAAAGGGTAACTCAAAAATTAAAGTCAAATTTCACCATAAGTCTAAACAACTTTCTTACTCTTTCACTACATGAAATGTTTCGCCCAACAGCCATAACATTTTAACTGCC
>JABUQX010032946.1:0-18373 GCA_015478945.1 Trachelipus rathkii
ATATATATATATATATATATATATATATATATATATATATATATATATATATATATATATACATATATATATATATATATATAATATATATATATATTTGAGAAAACATTGTGCAAGCGTTGCAAGGTATTGCCTATCACTCATATTTGAGATTAAAGAAAGTTATCATTTATAAAAATATTAAAATTTAAAAAATAGTTTTAAAATTTGCTCTAATATTTTTAATGTGTATCTTATTTATATATAAAATTTTCAAAGTAGTCAGATTTCAGCAAGCTACATAGCTTTTATTCAGGGCATTTATTTTTATACACAGTCATTTAACATCTGAGCACCTAGGTGGGTCTCCAACTTTAAAAAAAAAAAAAAAAAAAAAAAAATTATAAAATGATTGATATGGAATGAAATGACCTAAGCTACAGATGCTTAAGTCGCCTAATTCTATCTCTTTTGAAACTTCATATAGGCTGGACGATTAATAAAAAAGTGAGAGCAAGTTTCACTTTCGACATGAATTGTTCGTCCCTCAGGCAGTAAATAATTGGAAAAAAACACACACACAAAAAAAAAACAGCAAATTTCTTTTTTGATATTGTTTAGAGGATGCATAAATCTAAAACAAAAATTTACTCAAAACATAAGATCGTGGATTTATTTCGAGATGTTTATACCCAAATTCTGACAGCAAATTAACATTATAAAACAAACAGTTATAGCAATAATTCCCAATCAACCGGGATGTCACGGACATTGATCAAGGAAGTCGCAAAATTTTTAAACAGAAAATAAAACACTATTTTGTAAACGTGCACGAATCATTCTTTGTTGACAAACACATTTAAAGCATAGATCATGATTGCACTCTGGAGAGAAAGAGAGAGAGAGAAGAGAGAGAGAGAGAGAGAGAGAGAGAGAGAGAGAGAGAGAGAGAGAGAGAGAGAGAGAGAGAGAGAGAGAGAGAGAGAGAGAGAGAGAGAGAGAGAGAGAGAGAGAGAGAATTTATCATAATGAGAGCAAAAAAAATATTTGCAGTAACAGCTTACATGGGAGTACTGATGCTGATCGATCTTTAAAAACAGATCACAATGATATTTATGTTCCTCCTTATTATACATTTTATAGAACAAAGGAAAAAATTACCTGGTGAAAATAAAAAAAATCATTTGACATATTAAAAGATGGCGATGACGAAATTGCTCTTATATTAACATGGCTACTTAATAAATTCTTCCAAGAATAAAACTTCCAAGAAAAATGAACAAATGCTAAAGACATTTTTCTTTGTAAAAAAAAAATAAAGATAAGAATATCTAAAAATTTCCAGAACAGCTACCTTACTACAAGTCTTAGATAAATTCCTTACAAAGAAAATTACCAACGTAATTACTGCACAACTTAACTTTATTCTTTTACAAAAAGAAAAGGGAATTAGAATTGGTTATTGCAAAAATGACTTTATTCAATTAGTCAACTAAAACGTTATGAATATGAAATCCTCTAAGGAATGACTTTTGTAGACAATAAGAAAATGTTTAACTAAGCGAGCACTAGCCCTATTATAAGCGCCTTGAATTGCCTAGTTTGAGAAATCATATACAGAAACATTAAATTAAACAAATTAAAATGTTATACAAACATATAAATAATTTGAAGATGGATTTAAAGAAGAAATTAAAATTGTAATTACAGATATACAATTTCATCAAGGTTATTTACTTACCGCATTAATAGTGGAAAATTACAGGAATATTACTTGATAGATAAGGATGTAGACAAAAATGGAGGCTAGATACCGGTAGTAAGATTAATTGATAGCATAACTTTGTCTATACGTCAGATCTTGAGGAATTATAAAGAATTATAGTGGAGCTTGACAGAACTTAGTACGGTAGTAGAGTTACATATGATCTTAGGCAAAATCCAAATAATGATCAATAAAAATATATCCCCCACATAATAAATAATGGTGAATGGTTCCATTCTAGCATAAGTTGATTAAAAATTTATTTCTTCAAATGGTAAACTTATATCCTAAGAGGAATGAGAATGGTTGGGAACATTATGAATATATTATATTGTATGATACTAAATGGTATCAATCAGTATTATTTATAACAAGGATCATTAAGTTAGAGGAACCAATATTATTATTTATTATTTCAAGAGGGTAAGATGTAACTCACATGAACTCTTCGATAATGCCACCAGCTGATTGTTGCTGCAAGACTTCATCATAGGCTTTAGTCCATAAAAATCACTTTCTTTAAATTTTCAATAATGAACACTATTGCAACACTATGGTAATATCAAATAGTTATTAGAAGGAGGCACAGGAGAAGTTTATATACTTGCAATCACAATGGAGGGAACATAATGAATTAGATTGAACGTATCAAGATTTCTATACAACTAAGCGATAATGAGAATTTTTTTAATACTGTTATTACAAATAATCTTCAGATTACATAAAAACAAAATAACCTTACAAATACCTATTAGGACTTACCAATTATGAACACATAAGCGATCACAAGTCGTGAGTAAACATCTTAAAATTAAAGTTAAAAATGTGGATCTTAAACGACTAAAAACTAAGG
This sequence comes from Trachelipus rathkii, assembly GCA_015478945.1. Lineage (NCBI taxonomy): Eukaryota > Metazoa > Arthropoda > Malacostraca > Isopoda > Trachelipodidae > Trachelipus > Trachelipus rathkii. The sequence goes on from JABUQX010032946.1 coordinate 2,598, forward strand.
GAACTGATACAAAAAGTATAGTTGAAAGATATAACTGAATAAACTCAAAGATAAAATGATTTACTACTAGCAAAGTGAATTTATTGATAAAAGATTGTTTAATTTACCGCCGTACGGAGTTTGAAAAACTCTTATTAAAAATGATTGTATAATTAAAAAATTAAATAATAATTATCCAATGGAATAAATACAGAACCACTCTTCATTTAAAAACACATAGAATTACCACATCATGCAATTTAGTAATCAATTCTATATGTTGAATGGAGAAAATTAAACACATAATTATAAATCAACTGGTGTAATGGAGTCCCATATCAAAGAATAGTATTATTAGACTCTATTATAGCCAGAATCACCAATTTCGTAAGATTTATTTTCTTAATTTAATATAGAACTATAGATCATGAATTTAAATCTTCATAATATAAATTGAAGAAATCTTGCCACATTAACAAAAGGGAAGAGGTGACAGACAACAGAATTTAGATACATGACACTAAATTTACATACAAGGCAAAAAGTCTCTATTTAAAAGTACATGACAGGAGGGTGATACAACATGTAAGCACATAGTGACTATCATAATGCCGAGAGCTTATAAATGAGGGACTTATATTGAGACAATGAACAGTTCAACTATCAGTAATAATATAGTGTCATCTTGAGTCACAGACGTCAATCTTCGTTCTTAGAAGAGAAGAGAAGCACACTATGAGTGCAGAGCCCCGAGAATAGCAGACTTAGAAATAACGAGAGCGACGAGACTGTGACAGATGAAACGTTACCACAAACAGCTAATGAGTGAACTAGACAATAGAGACATGGTAAAATACAAAAATTGATTTCACAAAAATATCAGAGGTAAAGGTGACAATATATACAACATTCTACGAACGAGGTGAGAAATTTTCCCTATGTGCAATTAAAAGAAGACGGGCACCAGTGGAACAGTGACTTCTCTATTTAATAATTAGAGAGAGCACAAACTGTGCGAGCACGACCCTGGAAAAAGAAACTAACTAGCGTTCTCTACAGAGGATCGAGACACAATGGCGATCTGGCAGCGAAATTGTGTGTACATAGACTTGGCAACAATATCTCGCTGCCACTCAGATCTCCGTAAAAGCATTATTCAATTACACACATTTAGGAGATTCAGATATCTCAAAATCAAAACACGATTATGTATTGATGACAACATTGCAATGGTACATACGACATGGAGCGCTTTAGGGTCGCACGAAGGAACTAGCAAGTAGAATTTTAGCGAGAATAAAAGCTATATGTGAATTATCTAAGAAAGAGTGAGTAGACGAATATCAACACGTCACTCCAATAGCAGAAGCTATTCAATTTTACCAACACAAATAATATTCCATCAGGTATAGTTTTGAAAAATTCTGCAAAAGCAAAAATTGGAGGAGTCTAGGCCTAATTAAATTAATTTTAAGGAAACTCAATTATGTACAGTGACTTTTCAAATTAATTCATATAAAGAATGATAAGTAAAGACTTAATATCCGAAAGTATTGTATTTTTTAAAAATATTCCGAATAAGTATTATGGGGAGGAAAAACGATATAAATTGAGAACTATTTCACTTTATTAATGATTTATAACTAGTATATCTAATATTTTTTAGATAACTATTATTTAACCTGAGTTTAAATATTTAGAATTAAAATCAAGGGTAAATATGAGGCTGTATTTTAACTTATGCGAAGTATTTACTCACTTAGATACCTACCAAAAATATAGGTAATTTTGAGAATAAAAACTATGTGGCTAAAGTACTACTAAATGACCTGTACGACTCTACAAAATTTCAAATACTAATACGCACGGCTTTTAATCAGACCTCCTCAGCTTAATCATCTGAACTAGTCATTAAAGTACAACACCGATTGATACGCAAATATATAACTGGTCAATGGCGCCAGTCCAAAATCCCGCGTACAAGTCAACTTCTTTTTTCTAATGGACAATTTACCTCTCCAAAGATGAAAGACTAATATACTATATATTATTTGTCTGGAAACTCTTCTATTATGCCCTAGAACACATCATAACAAAAAAGAGAAAGGAGAGACTGTAATTAATATTCATTGAGCTAAAATTAACAATACGAAAATAATTGAAAACAGTCTCAACATGAAGAAGGCGTATACAAACACTCCATAACATATACGAGTATATTAATTTATTATTAAGACCAAACTAGAGAAAGTAGGATACTATAATAGGTCGGAGTTCAACTATGAGACTTATATATATCTGCTTGATATCATTCCTGAAATGAGACCTCTTAAACATTTTATATAGAGAAAGATGAAGATCATATAACTAACAACCAACTCTAACTATCGTTTTCATGGTATGAGTACATCCTAAAAAGCAGACCACAAATACATAATTAATAAATGCTTACTCCACGAAACAAATCTACACGAATAAAAAATTGAACGAGCAAAGTATATCACTCCCTCCTTCTTGAACGGTTGAGCCGAGGTCTCCTGAATCTCCACTTATAGGATTCCTTATTCACTTAAATATAATAATCCAATCGAGAGAGGTCCACTAATGCAGTTAGTGAGAGGAAAACTCCACACAAATCCCTGGTAATTAAAACGCAACATAAGACAATGAACGAAGATGACAAGACTCTCAGCTTATATCACTACTCAGCACTCTATGACCAACAATACGGCCCGAAGAACAGAACATTTTGGCTATCGATAAGGAAATGAAATGAGAAGGGGCACTATAACAGATTAGGAACTTATGTGACGACGGATTCGAATAGAGCATCAGAAAGGGATCTATCCAAACATACCAATACAATGAACACAACAAGGACCAAGAAGGTTTTTTGCTACTGAGAAATCCGATGTACAAGTGCAGTCGTGGTATGTAAATGGCATATTTGAATATAGCTCTATAATAAGCAATTATCGTATCATAAACTACTCTTCTGCTCAAATTAGAGCGAGATATATAGAGGTCCACACTCAAACTGATCATCGTACAAAGCAGCTATATCAAGACATCATTACTATAACATGAAAAGGTTACCTCGACTATATTTACCACCAAAAACGCCGGAACACCTGCAATGATTGCACAAAACTAATCTACAAACAAATAAAAGCCAATACTGGGAAATCTAACCCAAAACTACCCGACTTAACACCTGAATAACATGCCAACACAACTCAGTCGATCACGCACAATACAAGAGCCGGACCATACCCAGAGCCAACACGGTCCGACACCATACCGAATTCCGTATCAGCCCTTCTAGTTTTGTTATATATTATTAATTTAAATAATGAATATTATATAAATTATTAAATTATTATGTAAATATAATTATTAATTAAATATAATTACTTTATTATTATTTTATTATTTATTATTATTTTTTTATTTAAATATATTAATTAATTAATTTACACACACTTGAGATTGAGTTTTACTTCTTCGCATCGCAGTTCAGAGTCAATAAGTATTTCTAACATGGGTTAGTAATACATGGTCGTATATGAAAGACAATGTTGTGGTCTTAAGGGTTTACGGGGTGTAGAGTGTCGAAGTATGATGGTTAAGGAAAGACTCGTAAGTGAAGGTGTCTCAGTTGATCTCTTCCCAGAAGGTATCCTACCAATTGACAAATTAAATAGGTTAGTATGTAGTAAGCTGAAGCCTTGATATACAACCTTTTTAGGTTGTCTATCTTATGTGTCTAAACGTGGGGTATAAATGACCGATTTGAGACAAAAATTAGGGGACCAGCCCCAAACCTAAAATCTGAAAATATTTGACAATATAGAATGATAGAACTATCGGTATAACAACCTTCTGAGGAATGTATTATTAGTAGTAACCGGAGTTTAAAAATGACTTAGTGGGGTAGCACAGAGCGGAGATTAGCTCACAAATCACAGAATCTAATATTAGATCATAGAACCAACGAAACTTTAGATATACAAGCCATTTTATAGAGGTGTTATCACTGAGATGATATCACGGGGTATAAATATTGAGTCAGATTTGACGAAGATTACTAGGGACAGCCCAACAAACTGAAATAATTGACATAAGAATAGATGAAACTCGATTAAACTTCTGAGGAATATCCACTTAGATGACTTCCACGGGTGTAAATGATGTGGGTGCCCAGAACGGATACTCACCAAAATCTGAAAATTTGGGAATAGCACAACTGAAACTTGATATACAGCCTTTATAGGGTGTATCTTAGATGTATCCGGGTAAAATGACGACTTTTGACAAAGATTCGGGGACTCACCCAAAACTGAAATTATGATCATAGAAGATGAACTACGGTATACAACCTTCTGAGGATGTATCTTAGATGAACTCCCGGGTGTAAACATCGACTGTGTGCACCGACGGGGTCCATCACCCCAACTCTGAAATAATGTGACCATAAGAAACAACGAAAACTTGATAGACTACTTTTTTAGGTTGTATCTTTAGATGTATGCCGGGTAAATGACCTCGATTTGACACCAGATTCGGGGACACCCACAAAACTGAAATATTGACCTAGAAACGATGGAAAACTCGGCGTATACACTAACCATATAAGCTACTCACTCATATATGGGTTTTATAGCCGGTACACAAGCCTAAAGGGGTTCTGGGACAGAAAAATAATACAAAACTTGAAAAATTGAGAACTCGAAGATGCAAACTCGCCTTTACCATTCAAAAATGCTAAGTTAGAACATATCATATAATTGGAGTTAAATATACGTTCAACAATCAAAGAGGGAGGGAGTCACCCAAGCCCCACAAAAATGAAATTATGATTATGCGAGTAGAAAGAGAAACTTGGTATAGGGAGCTGAAAACCAATAATTTATATAAACTGATACAGAAACAAAAAAAAAAAGATAAAAATAAATTTAAAAAAAAGAACAAATTTATAAAAAAAAAAAATAAAAAATAACAAAAAATTAAAAAATTAAAAAAAAGAATTATTTAAAAATATAAATATTGATTTAAAAAAAATACACACTTGTAAAATTTAATTTGAACTGCAATTTAAAAAAATGTATCCAAAAATTTATTTAAAAAAAATACAAAATTAAAACATTTTATTTAATTCATTTTTAAGTTTTATTATAACTTAATAAAGTGTACGTATTTTTATATAATAAAATAACACAAAAGACTTATGAGCCATCTGGCAAGCTCTGGAGCTATCTGAGCTTGGATGCTACCAGAATCCACATGTCAACTCATTCTAACCAGCCTCCAAACTCAATGCCCATCTGCTCTATATATGATGCTAAAAGTTTATATGTAAATGTATATTTTTTTGTATAAGAGAAAAAAAATAACAAAAACTATATCATGTTATTTTGTTTTATGTGTTATAAAAAAAAAAAAACATTGTATGTTTTTACTAAATTATCATGTTTTACATTATATATATATATAAAGATTATCGAAACTTTTTATTTTACATACCACTAACCACCCTCCTGCGTACCCCAGAATGGGAACCGCTGTACACTCCTAACCCCCTACCTTGAATATTATTACATTAAACATAGAAATTATTTGACAATTTTATCATAACTATAGTCATGATATTATAGCTTAGATCGAATGAATTGATATGAGCACTACGTATGTCAAAGTTTAAACTTCAATAAACAACATATCCTCGACCGGGGTAATCCGAACTGGATTAACACAAATTCTAACATACACTACACACAACTCTATCTAACATCTTCTCCCCGAGTGAAAATTTAAACTAAGTTGGAATATTTAACCTAAATTTTATTATCATAAACACTTGTTCTGATAAGTATATCATAAATATATGAACATGATATTAATGACTAAGTCAACTAAAGTTTTTCACATAATAAAGTAAACATAGCATCAACTGAACATAGAAAATAATGCACAACTACAATCTCTACTCGGACACAACCAAAATCACACTCGTCCGCGTACTAAACATACATACGGATAGATATTTCATGCTAATTAACTATATTAAGTTATTTAGACAAAAAATTTTATCATAAGCAACCCCTGATGTAGTAGAATTGTATCCAACACTGATACAAAATGAATAATAATACTAAAGTAACAAGTACAATAATGTTATACATACAGAACATAAAAACAATCAACATTGAACACATGAGGATATAAAGATGATACAAGACAAGCCATCGGACCAGAGAAACACTATCAGGCACAACTTATAACGACTAGAATACCCAGAACTTACAAATACACTAAAATTCCATATTAACACATATAAGATATAAACATTGCATACAGAACGAATCAGATACGACGCTGATACGGAGATGTATTCATTTAGAAGAAAAAAACAATCAAGTCTCTTAAAAAGACGATGTAATATAGAGTTTATAATTATAATTTATACATTATTACTTTCAAATAATTCTTAAAAACAGTATGTATGGTGTTTATTAAAAAAAACATTTTTACTTTTAAAACTGTTCAAATATTTCATATAAAAACGTATTTCTTATTTATGATTCTAAGAATTAACTATTTTATTTAATTTTTACATCTTATACTTCTCATCTTAAAACTGATCTGTTGTTTTAAGTTATCATATATCGTCTCCTTAAAGAGAATATTCATTTGATATTATATATTACACTGAAAGAATCTTCTATGATCTATATAGTCCCTCTATATGTCTTGATACTTAAAAAAAACGAAGTTATCACTTTTACTAATACACATAAAAACGTAGAAATCAAATGTAAAATCATATTCTCTGACGGCATAGGGAACCGCTATATGCCGTCACGGACATATCACCACGTCAGCACATGGGTGCTAATAGATCCGCTGATTATCTAGATATAAGAGAATGCCTGACACATACCACACAAAGTTTTCAAACACACATATGTTGTGAAAAAATGCGTTAAACAGAACATACAAATACTTAACCACAACAACAGAGTACAGCAGATCAAACACCCCAACCCACTAGCCATCCTAAATACGCCCGTAAAACAGAGAAATGCATTGAAGCAACAGGCAATGGACAGGAGAGGATACAGAATAACACAAGTATGTCTCATTCTTTCTCTCGTTTTAGTCAACGATAAAATAATTTCTCGTAATGAAAAAAAAGAATATAACGAGAATTCTTGAAACATAAATAAAAAACATACGTTTTATTTTACACTACTAGTGTGAAGATCGATGTGATACAAAGGGACATGGAAATAGATGATAACAGATTGAGACAAGGTGTCTAGTATATTTTCATCTCACAGAGATCTTGGCAAAACAGCATTTGAAAAAGAAGTGATTACGTATATAGGCATATAGCCGCATAGCTAGCACAATCTATCTGCATGATACATTCGACATACACATAAGTCAGGCCGCAATGCGCATTATACCGAGAGAAATAAGTTCCAAGAGAGAGACTGTAATGCCTAAAACTTGCTGCAGTAGTTAATTAACGCAGTACTCCACTAATTCTTCACATTGAAAGTACAGAGTAAGGCAGCGGACAGTGATAATTGCTTATTGTAAACTAAATCGATAGATTACAGCCCCTAATGTAGTGATATAAACGGGACACTGCATCAAAATTAATACACTTCTCGCACGCTATGTATAGAACCTTTATAACGAGAATAGAGACAAGGTTCGATAGTCAAAAATTTTTCAATTTTAAAAACCAAAAAAGCTATCGAATGTAATCATAAAAAATGATATAGAGCGCAACCATCGATGAAACATATTCGTGTATGAGTAATCGCGTCAGACAATCAGATGAGGGTCCTTCCTATACGTTGCGTAAACAAATCCAATATATGTTAGACATCCTGAAATCATGAGCGATCGGTGATAGAAACGAAACAGTCATATATGCTAATTTAAAACCGTCGTCTCACGTGTCACCCTATGAGATAGATATTTCTACCTTGATGGACAGAATACAATACAGATGATAAAACACATAATCGTATAGACCATGTCACGAGAGACTTCGTGAAGAGCTCAGGAATGAGAGATAAGTGCTGATGATTCATCAACGAAAATGAATAAAGGCTATTATTTCACCATCACGAAATGGATAAATACAAGTTAATTAACTATCGCATCGGGTGACAGCCATTAACTCATTTCCATATGTGTATAAACTCAAAGGAACACTCACTCTAGAGAGGGTCAGTAAAAAGAGCGCTCGCTCGGTATAAAGTATTATAACGAACAACAGAAGTTAAAGGAGCAGAATAGGAGAATAGAATACTATGCATCAACAAACGAAAAATGTACTTCTCGAGAGGAGAGAATGAAAAACTCCGGTGGTTATAATAAACAAGTCCTAAAAAGGACCTGGAGTGGAGAAATTACTTTTTCTTCAACAGTATCAGACATTTCGAAGCTCCTATTAGTTATCAAAACCCCTCCAATAATTGTCGAGAAACAATTAACAACAAATACGATCAGAATACATTGGTCATTGCAAAGGCTTCCTGGAAATCTAGTCGATAACAAAATTGAGACACAAAATACAACAATGTGATTCTGTAGTTTATGGTACATCGAAGCATCAATAAAAATACATTTATTGTAAAAAACCTTATATTAGTTTTACTGAGCTATATGTCTTAAAAATAGTATGCTTAATACAAACTCTACAAACTATTATTTATTAATTTGCATTTATCAATAAACATTATATGATTTTTAAAAAACACTTTTAATTTTTATTGCATTATAATATATCTTTAAAAACTTGTCCTTGCGTGTAATTAAAAAACATAAAATATAGTTAACAACTTACTTTCAGTCATTTCTAAACCAAAAAAAAATTTCAAACATTTCTGGTACATAAACCACAACAAAGACACGCACATCAAAATCAAGTAAAATAGATAAACATACCACCAGCCACCACACTCCTTTAAGGCCTACCAAGCACAAAAACAGGACCCACCCAAGGGGCAAAAAGAACGGACCCTTCGGGACCTCCACAAATAGATCTCTACACTTCTCCAACAGGGAATTCCCCTATTTTAAAAGAGATAATATATACATTAGATTTTAACTCGATGCAAGCCGGTAAAGCGGAATAAAAACAACAAACAAAAAAAACGCATATTCATCTCACTCACTCAACTGGATAAACACTGAAATATATGTCTAAGAAATGAACAAAGTCTTCACATAAAATAACAACATACTAAACATACGGCATCAAATCTGATCATAGGTAGAATTAAATGTAGAAAATAAACGAGAAACGCTAACACTAGGAAAAGTTCAATCCCTATCAAATACAGTTTAGAAATCTTACACAAGTTCAATCTTTAACTATAAACAAAAGTAAAAAGTCAACATAACAAATAACTAAGCAAATCGAGTAAACCTATCCTACTCGGGTCTCTCAGCATACATTTCTATAAAAACCACGCATCGCAGGTTCTCATACAAATAATAGAACCATAAGCTTAAAATGTGAACTTTAAACACAATTTTAATAATAACGATTAACCAGCCATTAATTATACCTGGTAAAATACAGCTAAAAGCACCAGAAAGACGAAACAAAAAGGGGCCGTAAATCATAATCCGCTAACCGAGAATAAACGCTGTTTATGCAACAACATAAACGCTCACAACACATGAGAGCATAACACGAGAAGCAGAACATAAAGAACATAATATACAAAAACCACAAACCTATAAAAGGACAATTCAACAATCGAGTAAACTGTGTTACATTAAACAAAGTTCCAACATTACATCAGTAAACTAACTAGGCCCCAACACTGTCTGCAAAACGTTGACTAGTCATCAGCGAATACTAGACACACCACGGTGTTGTATTACAAAACATTTACAACACTGAGTTAACAGTTATTATTATTAATTAAGACCCAAAGTTAATAAATTTAACCAAAAATTTACCTACAACATTCCTTGTCTATCTCACTCAATAGCAGAAATAAGAAAGAACGTGCCGACATGATAAAAATGCTACCCGGAGAAAAGGAGTCGACCAACGTTATTAATTAAAATATTATAACAACACATTAAGTAATAGTTGCTTAAAAAAAAATTTATAGCAATTACCGAATTACCAAAAAATAAAGACGGCATGACAAAATCATACATCCAATAAAATAGAATTTGCAGAACAATAAGACAGTTTAAGTTAGCAGACTACATGAGAAAATAGAGTTACTATTGACTAAACATAAGGAAAAAAACAAACTCAAAGAGGACGCGGTCACTCCCACACGACAAAAGCTGACCGTAATTAACCCCCCACGTGTAACCGCGTCTTACCGATCTAAAGCACTAAAACTAGTAATCAAACCCATCCGTCATCCCCGCACCGTGATCCAGCCTTCATGATCTTATTATATATTATAAGCAAAATGAAATTAGATTATCACGATCCTCTTGTTAATAGTAAGTTTTTAGTGATATATTGCCAATAGTTTAACTAACTTGGTTTTTAATAAACATTAAATGGAAAGCTAACATACATTACCAAACACTGAGTAAGAACTAAGCATACTAATGTACAAACTCGCAGCAACAGGCCGCCTTAGCACACACCTTAACGTGACATGGGAATAAACAGCTAAGCTAAAACATTAAAGCAAGAGATTCCCATACTGTATCCACCCAGTAAAGTTAACCATAAACAACAGCATACAAACCGCACTAATTCCATTTTTCAAGCAATTCTCTCAAATCAAAATGTTTAATTTTACATTTAATCAAACGAGTGAAAACATGTTAATATTTAACAAATATGTGGCGTAAGATCACTGATCTAGTTGGTATCATAATGACATAGAGCAATATAATGAAATATAAAATTTGTTTAGTAGAAGTAAAGTTATAAGATCAAACATTTAACAAAAAATTTCATATAGCCATAAGGGTATTAAAATCAACCCAACTAATAATAATGCAAAACACACACAAAAGTTTGCATAAAAACCAAACAACATAAAAATGACAAAACTTTTAAGCCAAAACACAATGACATATAAAACAAGTTCTACTGATAAAATCATTTAGTATGCTGTAATACGATATATACTGATTTTAAAGCTGTAAATCAATTAAATATAAGTAAATACCATAACCGAATCGGTACTACATCCTTACCACCCAACAACTAACCGGACCATAATAGATACTATTGATCTATCGAATACAAGCCAGTAATTTCGAGTATATCATTTCGGGTAAAACTGATAAACAAAAATAAGTTCTTTATGAACTAAAACCAACCGTACTAATGATATGCTAAGTCACGATTGTCATGGTTCCCATGATAAATAAAAAAAGCTAACGATAAGGCAATGTAACACAGAAAGCTAAAGCACATATAATTAACAGATGAACAAAAAACCAATAAAACATCGAACAGATATACAAGACATGAATAAACTCACACTAACAATTTAAACAAAGTTCATAACTTAAACAACAGTAAAGTACGCATAGCCCAGCATGACAACTACCTTATAAACACTTTTTCATGCATACTCTCTAACATAATGATATAAGTTTATCTTGCGAAATTAAGGAACTAATTGCGATGATAAATCGCAATTTTACGAGAGTATCGATATCTTCGATTAAACATAGCACAAAAATGAGAATATCTTATCATCTAACAGCAGACGAATCAGTATGACGCTAAACTACAAGTTTTCATATTAATAAAGCCTAAACCATGTGAGGTCATAATGAAAAAACTTCAACAATAAATTTAACAGACAAACCTACACAACGCTACGTTGAATAAACCGTTAACATTAACAAAGTTCACACTTAAATCAGTTAAAGTAGCTCAACATGCATAGCAAAACGTAGCTGATTCATCATGCTCTCTTTCCAAACTATCTCATAACACATTAAGTTATTTTACATTGACCCAGTATATTTCAGCACAAAATTAATCAAAATCGCTGTAATTATCAATTACCCCAACGAATAACTGTAAACATAACAACTGTAAACTTACATAAACATAAAGTAAAAAATAAAAATGTCTCTTGATATAAAATATATAGTAATTGTCATAGTCGTTAGGGCTGATTGTTTGAAAAACAGTCAATTCAGTAAAAATAGAAAGATCAATACAAACCCTCGGCCTCCATGACCTTTTCATACTATTCATCTATTGAGATCGACATAAGGGTCCACGAAATTTTGAGCATCAGTTTTCGAGAGATAAACATAAACACACTCGAAAATAAATTTCTGTCTATACGTGTAAACAATCGCATATAATGCCAACGAGTAAACAAAGTTTTCTTAACATTAATAACGCTACACATACATAACACTCGAGAACTAAGAAATAATAATGTACCAAGGCACAACCAAACTAAACAAACAATACAGTTAATGTAACGAATACTAACCCAGCCAAAACTGCAAAAACATTAAAAAACCCCTATAACGGACAAGTAAAAACAGTACCTAACAAAGAAAAAATCCCGATAACATCTCCGTAACAAAAAAGCTAAGTTATATCACGCACTGTCATTTCGAAGACTATATTACTATCATATCAAAGTAGTATAAAATTTTACAATAATCGACTAATATTATGAATTAACAAATGTTAGCATAACCGTAGAAATAGCGTCGTAATCAAATTCATCAGCACCACAGAAATAAAACACTGTAAGTTACAAACAACTCCAATGTTATATAGCCTCAACTTCGAGAACATATTTCAATCAAAAAATATCAATTCCAAATAGACAAATTCTAATAATCATAAATCCCTCCAACGAGCGGAATAACTCAGAGCACAACAATAACAAAGATTTAACCAAACAGACCTAAACAAAAAGCAAAAAAATTTTAGGTCATGATATAAACATAAAAACCTGATCAAGATTATCTTGAATAAAATTTAAGTAAAAATAAATAAGAGCGTAATAAGGTTTACTGAATGTATTTAAAAAACGGTAAATCTGTTAAAATCCAGGTAAAATACAGCACCAGGTGCAAACACATCCTAAAATCAGTATTAAACGAACATATGCCAATCCCGAAAATCCCGGCACACTGTAAACAAAGTCTGATCTGGGATGACGACACTATTTGAGTCAAGTATCAATATTTTCGAGTAATCATGTTGTTGGATAAAACTAGAACATAAAAATCTAGATCTCTTTATAGTATAACTACAGACCTAAGACATAAACTGCCGCTTTCGCAAACAAAGTATCAACGTAGACCCAGCGTGAATAAAGAAGCTCGTAGCACATTGAACAACGATTAAAATACATACTCATATACAAAACATTTAACACACTGTATAAAACAAAATATGAATAGGATTTGGACAACATACACAAAGGTGAATTTGAGCAACAACATTGTAAATATGCACCATTGAATATGATATCACCTACAATAAAATTAGGATGAACGACACACTTGAAGGAGTTGATAATTCCAGAAAAAATGGAGGAAATCAAACAACCTAAATAGGGAGTGCTAAAAAGCGGAGATTTTATATAGATCTTCCAGCCTGTTACACGTAATATAAATCGGTTGACCACAATAAACAATTTTCATCTTGAAACACAAAGTGAAAGTTAATCTCATAAAGCAATCTAACCATTACCATCCGAGAGAATAACCAAATGTATGGATGGTCAGCCACTGGTAGAAAAGGTGTGCTAATCCTGAGAAGGAAGAACGATCAACGCATAATACGGAGGAGAGAGTGTTAAGCGGCAGTTGAGAGGGACATAACAGCCACCGAAGAGCTGGAGAGCGAATATCCGGACACACTTCTAACGAGATAGGGGTTAATAGACACAGGACTTAATACCATCTTGGGGTGCATCTCCACTATATCATCACAGATATACAAGCAACCCTTATATCAAGGAGGAACACATTGGGTTATTGCTCATACGAATGAGTAATAGTAGAAATGGCTAATAAGATACATCATTGATAAATGAAAAAACATGAGTTTATAAGCGATAGATTATCAGAGTACAAAAGCAATGAAGCACATAAAAACTAAGCATTACACACACATTGAGAGGATATGAATCACCATATAAATAGATGATTCAAACACATGACATCAAAGACCAGGATGCAACTACCAATTGAGTGAAACAAACTAATACAAATTGAGGTTCATATACAATGTGATTAGAGCCATAATAACCATATTGTAGTGTACTAGCAAAACCTATCAAATTATTGTTTAATAGTAAATAGTTTGAGATTATGGATTTACTATTTAGATTTAATAGTACTAGCAAGTTTGTATTACACAGACTCGTCTACGTATGAAACATATATGATATGGAAAGAGCATAATATTCGATAAGGATCATAAATATAAAGAAACTTAGTATATTTAATAATGTTCATTATTAATACACAAAAAATGATATTCATCGAATATAATATGAAAAAACTTGAACTCAATAGCTCAAAACAGAATCTATAGGACTGGATGGGTGGATAGGGGAAATTGTAAGGATGGGATGTGTATTTATAGAATTAGTAATGAGATATTTACAAGAATTCTACCGTTTTTGAAAAATAGTAAAAGCATATTACGCATGTTATGTGAATTTTATTTATATATCGAAAGTAACTTTATATTTAAAACTTGATTAATGATAAATTATTGATTAATATTTATGTAGTATTGATATTTAAAAACTTTGTTATGTTTATGACTAATTATTCGCATTGGGGAATTATGATATTAGAACTGAATGTATATGATAGAGATTCATATTGTATAAAATATGACGAAAGTATTGCATTGTAAAAGAATTTGATATATCGTTAGCATTAATAATTTGTTGTTGATAGTGTGATTAAGTCAGGTTAATGCAAATTTTTGTTATATTAAGCTCGTTCGTTGTAAAATTAACATTGGATATGAATAGAGATAATCTAGCCTGAAAAAGTGTGAACTCGGATTTAGTTTAAGTAGGAATACGACGTTGACTATAGGTAACATATTAACTGACTGTCGTTAAAGTAGCTGGGATTTGTATATGTTATGTGATATTCAAGTTACTAGTACTATATGAAATGTTTAGGTTCGTTATGAACTGTACAATTATATTCTTAGTATCTAAAGGTTTAAGTATTGTTGAGCTTTATTAATGTAAAACGTTGTTACGTTAGCATATATTTCGATGGTTTAGTATATAAGAAAATTATTTATGTGTTAGTTTATCGAATATGATCGCTCGAAAATGTGACATGACAATCATAGAAATTAATGATAAAAGGTCTATGAGG
Source organism: Trachelipus rathkii (assembly GCA_015478945.1). Taxonomy (NCBI): domain Eukaryota; kingdom Metazoa; phylum Arthropoda; class Malacostraca; order Isopoda; family Trachelipodidae; genus Trachelipus; species Trachelipus rathkii. The sequence goes on from JABUQX010032946.1 coordinate 17,937, forward strand.
GGACATTTCTTTGATAGTTTGATTTTACTGATTTACTTCTTTAAAAATATCGTAAACTATTATTACAATTTACTATGATATTATTATTTCAAAACGACTTTATATTTAGTTAATATGTTTGATAAACCTTTGTTATGTTTTACAGTTTCGTTGGTGCTGTATGATAACTCTGATAAACACATGGTTATGAATTAATTATTATGGCAATATATTCTGAGTAGTCAATGTAATTGGGACGTTAATGTGTTGAGATAACTGTTTGGAAAAAGTATGAATAGGCTACGTTTTGTATGCAATTGTTAGCTACTTACTGAATGTTAGTGGTGGAACTTTTGTTATATGTTAACGGTTTAATTCGACAACGTGGTTGTGTTTAGGTTTGTCCATTGCGGCAATCTATTTTCTTAAGTTTCATTGAATTCGAAGAAAGGCGTTAG
>JABUQX010032947.1:7500-12500 GCA_015478945.1 Trachelipus rathkii
CATATATATATATATAATAACATATATATATATATATATATATATATAATATATATATAACCAACTTATATATATATATATATATATATATATATAAATATATATAATAATATAATATATATATATATATATATATATATATATATATATATATATATATATATATATATATATATATATATATATATATATATATATATATAAATTAGTATTTTATTGAATAAATGCATTTTTGTTGAAGGTGTGGAAGCTCATAATCTTCGATTTTCGTTAAGTTCTTTATTCTGATTGGAATGAAAGATTGTCATTTCTTGAGAAGTAGTATGATATTACAAGGAATACCAATCACGCCTTCCCTTCAGATGTCTTGTATATATTTGTTTTACTAAATTAATTAATACATATATACATCATTTTACTTGCTGTTTTTAAGGATTGTGATTCGTTAAGAGGCGTAATCTATATTACTTAAATTCATATAAATAGTAAAAATAAGAATAATTTTGATCTTTCCGCTTTTCATTGTTGTTAACTAAAGTTGTATATAGTTGGTACCTACAAATGCCTCGTATGTCTCGATCAAATTTTATTATATGTTAGATTGTGTATTTTCGTAACCAAGAAGTGCTTTATTTTGTGTTATATTACAAAAGTAAATGTAATATTTGTTTTAAATTTAATGTGGTGATATAATTTCGATGTGTAAAATATTGCCGTTTTGTTTATTGTAAAGATTAAGGTAATAATAATAATATATATATATATATATATATAATATATAATATATATATAATAATAATATAATATAATATATATATATATGTATATATACATATATAACAATAATAATATATATATATATATATATATATAATAATATAACTATGTAACTTCAACTATATAATAATATAGATAATAATAATAATATATAATAATAATAATATATACTATATTATATAATAATAATAATAATATATATATATAATAATATATATAATATATATATATAATATATAATAATAATAATATATATATATTAATTTATATATATAATATATATGTGTATATATATATAATATAATATAATAATAATATAATATGTAATAATATATATATATAATAATGCATAGCATAACAATATATATCTTCTTCCTTAATATGTAATAATATATATATATATATATTTTAATAAATAATTTCTATGAAAATTTTTATTAATAAAAAGGTCAAAATATTTTAATTAATATGTGAATGTATATTTTTATTCATAAATATTCAAAAGAGTTTTGATAGTCTACATCGTTAGCGATTTAACAATAATTAAAATTTTAACAAATACAAGCAACGATGCTACGCATCTCTTGCTCCTAACGGAGCAAGCTTGTCCATTGAGCACGGGCTACGCCCGTGCATTGGTGGCTGGGGCTCACTCCGCTCGCTACGCTCGCGACGTTCGCCAAGACAAAACAGGGCAGAAAACCATGCCGTTGGGCTCACTTCGCTCGCTACGCTCGCTACGTTCGCCCGTGGTCTTACCGGCGGAAAAACAACCCGACATATAAGATGATGAAACAGGACAATATCTTCTCGTATAAATAGGCTCGTCTGAAAAACTTCCCGACATATAAGATGATGAAACAGGACAATATTTTCTCGTATAAATAGGGTCGTCTGAAAAACTTCACGACATATGTGATGATGAAGCAGGGCAATATCTAATATTTACTCGCATGGTTGAATGGACTCATTTCAATTGCTACGCTTACCTGGACATTGTCATTTGGCATGGGCATTGGCATGGGCATGGGCATGGGCATGGGCATGGGCATGGGCATGGGCATGGGCATGGGCATGGGCATGGGCATGGGCATGGGCATGGGCATTGGCATGGGCATGGGCATGTGCATTTGTTCGAGGTTACTATGGTAGAGGGCTAACACGCCCTCGCATTGGCGATTGGAGCTGTTTTTTGGTCATAAAAACCATTCAACAAAATATGGTACTCAGCTTCATTTACAAATTGACCTGAACCGGGAAGATTTTTGGCAAGTTTATTAATAGGATATAGATATTATTTTATTATTTACATAAAAATATATTACTTAATTTAATTTTAAAAATAATATTTTGTGTTATTTGTTTAATCAAAATTCAATGTATGAAATATGCTAAAAATATGCTTCATATTGAAAGATCATATATAGTGTATGTTATTTTCGCCTAATATTTATATTAAATACTATTTAAATTATATAAATATATATATATATATATATATATATATATATATATATATATATATATATATATATATATATATATATATATATATATATATATATATATACTGTTAATATATAGGACATTTATATAAGTGGTTGACTCCGTTAATATTAGGTTAGGTTAATTTAGGTTAAAGTTTGGTTAGGTTAGGTTAGGTTAGGTTATGTTAGGTTAGATTAGGTAGGTTACCCAAAAATTTAATGTATTTACCCTAAAATTATTAAAATAACGATACATTAATTATTGATTTTCGCTCCTGGAGTCAACCACTTATAAATAGCCTATATATATATATATATATATATATATATATATATATATATATATATATATATATATATATATATATATATATATATATATATATATATATATATATATATATATATAAAATATATTTAAATATATATATATATATATATATATTTATATATATATATATATATATATATATAGTATATAAAAAGATATATATCTATATATTTTTATTTATATATATATAATTTATAATAATTTATTTATATCATATATATAATAATAATATATATATATATATTAATACTATAAAAAAATTTATATATATATATATATATATATATATATATATATATATATATATATATATATATAATATATATATATATATATATATATATTTGTGTGTGTGTGTGTGTGTGTGTAATATTTTGGGTACTACGAAAAATTCCATGTTTATGCTGGAATTTCATGTTTGAAATTCGTAGTTTTATTGAAGTACATGGAATGCATTGTTTTGATTTTCTAAATTTCATTTTGTGTCCATTGATTCTCTGAGCCATTTTTATGCTTGAAGTTTACCAATAAAGTCAGGTTTGTGCTCGAAATTTCATTAAAAATTTATGTTTTGTGTTGGGGTTTCCCTATATCTCATATTTTGCTCAGGTTGCTCTATGAATTGCTTGCTAAAGTTTCTTTTTATTCTATTGTCATCGTGGCAGGTGAAGTACTTTTACATCCAACCTTGCATCAAGGTTCATATTTATTTATAATGTATTGATGCACAGCTGGTGCAGGGCAATTCCGAGTGACATTCGTATAATACTAAAAACAACTATTGAATGAATTATAGTGGTCTTATATTTTTACTTTCAGTGAGTGAGCTTTTATTTTTATTCTCAATTTTTGTTGAACTTTTACTTTCATATTTATTAATTTTATTTTACTTTCACATTTATTGAGCTTTTATCTTTGTTTCCATATTTATTGAAGCACTGTTTGTTTTCATATTTATTGAACTTTTATTTTTTTATATATCTTTGTTCCATATTTATTGAGCTTTATTTTTTTCACATTTATTGAACTTTTATTTTTACTTTCACTTTAAGTAAGCTTTAATTTTTATTCTCAAATTTATTGAACTATTTTTTTATTTTCAGATTTATTGCTTTTATTTTAACTCATATTAATTGAATTTTTAATTTCGCTCTCAAATATATTGAGCTTCTAACATTTATTGAGCTTTTATTTTACTTTCACATATATTGAGATTTTATCTTTCTTTTTACACTTATTGAGTTTTAATTTTTTCTTTCACATTTATTGAACTTTAATTATTACTTTCCCATTAATTGAGCTTTTATTTTTATTTTCAAATATATTAAACTTTTTTTAACTTTCCCATTAATTGAGCTTTTATTTTTATTTTCAAATTTATTAAACTTTTTTTATACTTTCATATTTATTGAGCTTTTATTTTAACTTTCACATTAATTGAGAATTTAGTTTTACTCTCAAATTTATTGAACTTTTTTATGCTCACATTTATTGGCTTTCACATTTATCGAGATTTTATTTTTGCTTTCACGTTTATTGAGGTTTTATATTATATTTTCTCATTTCTTGAGCTTTAATTTTTAATTTCAAATTTATTGAGCTTCTATTTTTACTCAAATTCATTGAACTTTTTACTTTTCTTTCATATTGAGCTTTTATTTTTCCTCTCACATTTTTTCATTTTCTTTAGTTTCAAATTTATTACTTTTTCTTTTTACTTTCATATATTTATCGAGCTTTTATTTTTAGTTTCACATTTATTGACCTATTTTTAATTTTTAATTATCTTTCTTTATTTTATTTCACATTTTCAATTTTATATTTTTAAAATTAATTACAATAATATATATATTATGATATATTATATATATATATATAATATATATTATATATATATATATATATATATTATAATATAATATATATATATATATAATAATATGATATATTATATATGATATATTTATATATATATTTATATATTTATATATATATAATATATATATATATTATATATATATATATATATATATATATAATATATATATATATATATATATATATTATATATATTATACTTATATATATATATTATATATATTATATATATATATTTATATATATAATATATATATATATATATAGTATAATAATATATATATATAATATATTATATATATATATAATATATATATATAATTATTATATATATATTATATTTCTAATATTTTTTATGTTGTTTTTTCCACAGCTTGTGTTATGTGTATATATATTGTTAGGTTATTAATATTATTTTCAATTTATGATGTAAAAAAATTAGTATGAGTCATGCCACCTTACAGTTAGTTTAGCCCTACACGTAAACTAAGGCCATTTAACTGGATGGCATCCTACCACAATGTTTT
>JABUQX010032947.1:22500-25000 GCA_015478945.1 Trachelipus rathkii
ATATATATATATATATATAAATATAATATGGATTGGTTATGAAGGAATAGATGTGATTTGACAGGTGGATCGGTGTTAGAATGGATGGAGAATAGAAGAAAGTGGAGGGTTCTCTTGCTATTGTATGTCGATGATTGTGGTTTTTTGATTGTGAATCTGAAGAAGTTTGAGAGGATTGAGTAGAGTGATTTTGGCAGGGTGTGTAAAAGTAGGGGTTTGAAACTAAATGAAGATAAGAGTAAGGCTATGGGAGTGAGTGAGGAGAGTCTGCTGTGTGAAGTTTCATGTTAGATGGTGAAGCAACTGGAACAAGTATCTTAGTTTAAATATGTTAGGATATATAATTGGATGAAAAAGGGAGACGGATAGCAGAATGTAGTAGGAAAGTTGTGAATGGTAGGAAGGGTGGCTGGTTTCAATTTAAATCATTGGTAAGTGTAAAGGGACTAGTCTTGAGTGCCCTAGGTGGATTTGCATGAGGGTATGTTTGTTACCTGTGTAAATGTATAGTAGTGAAACTATGGTGTGGAATAAGAGGTATAGATCTAAAGTATAAAGGTGTTCAGATGAACAATCTTAAGGGGAGTGTTAGGTGTGAGAAGAATTGATAAAATGAGGAATGAACGGATTGGGGAGTTGTGTAGTGTGAAGAAATTCTTAAATGAGAGAATAAACGAGAGTACATTGAGATAGTTTGGTCGTATTTTGAGGATAGATGATAGTCTATTGGTTAAGTGGATGTATAGTGGTGACTGTGGTGGGAATCGACTCAGCTGGATATTCGAGAAAAGGTGGTTTTGAGTCAGTAAAGATGCGTGGAAAGGTTATGAATTTAGTTTGGTGTCAAGGCGAGAGATATGGTGATAACAGGAGTGAATGGCTGGGTTTCGTGAGGGAGTATAGGTTGTTGGCTTTAGCCATGAGATGAAACCCACATTGACGAGATATCACAGTGAAGGTCAGTCGTAGTCTCGTGAAACCTGAGGGGATTTTCTGAATGGCAACGGTTCCTCAACATGAGTATAAAGTAGGATGTAAATGGGAGTTTTCTGTTTCGACTTGCGTTTAATTTTCTTCTACTTACTTTTCTGTTCCTGTGCATGCTACCCACCTCACCCAACTAGTCGATAGAGGATAGATGATAATAATAATAATAATCAATAATAAATAATAAAAAATAATAATAATAATAAAATAATAATAATAATTCATAATAATAATAATATAATAATAATAATAAGTAACATAATAATAATATATAATAATAATATATATATATATATATATTATATATATACTATATATATATATATATATATATATATATAATATATATGATATATATACTATATATATTATATATATATATATATATATATATTGTATATATTATAAATATATATAATATATATATATATTATATATATAATTATAATATATTATATATTATATAATATATATATATATATATATATATATATAAACACAAGTGTTCTGCTCCTAATTATTTTCATAAAATATGGCTCCTCAACACATTATATATATAGAGGTATAGATCTAAAGGATGTTATGTTAGGATGTATCTAGACCACAATATTTATTGTCGGGTTCTGAAGACCTGAGTGTAGAGAGCTTGAGCAAGATTCAATAGCTGACGAAAACTTTTGTTTTCCTGAAAATTATTCAATATAGCAAGTGGGAAGTTTCGTTTGCACTTTTTTATTAAAGTGTCTAGCAAAAAAAATTGCTTTCTTAGTTTATTAAATTATTTGAAATAATTTATTACCCTTTAATGGAGATTAAGATGTAAAAAGGATCTGTTAGTTTTACTCCATTCTCCTGAATATATCGTTCATAACTCATTCTCCTGAATATATCGTTCATAACTCATTCTCCTGAATATATCTTTCATAACTCAAAAATATCGATTTTTCAGTAAAGGTATTTAAAGTTTCAATTTTTTTTTATGCAAAGTATAGGAAATCCATAATGAAAAATCACTCTATCGTCTAGGAATTTGATAAATAAAAAGATCATACGTTACCTATTTCGCCGTAGTAAGAACTCAAAAAAGGCAAATTTTGAGTTTTAAAGTTCTTGCAGCAAATGAGCGATAATTTCTTTAATTTCTTAACGTATAGATTTTGGGGAGTGCATATATAGAGGTCGGTTCTATACTCTTCTTTAGCAAGTTATTTGTTGTTAAGGTGACCATGTCCTTTATCCAATTATTATGAGTTTCATCTTCGGATGTCAAAAGAAGCGAACGAAGGCTTGTTTCTGTCTCTCTCTCTCTCTCTCTCTCTCTCTCTCTCTCTCTCTCTCTCTCTCTCTCTCTCTCTCTCTCTCTCTCTCTCTCTCTCTCTCCTCCTCTCTCTCTCTCTCCTTTTAGGTTTTTTGAGTTGTTTTTGAAGATAGCAATCATAGATTTCGTTTATAATGTCAGCAAATTCATTACTAGTTCATATGAGATCAAAGGACTATTTTGCCTAAACTTGAA
>JABUQX010032948.1:0-25661 GCA_015478945.1 Trachelipus rathkii
ACCCTCATTGCCCGGTTAGGCGGGCTCCCTAGCCCTAAACATACTTACGCCGATCTCTTCAAATTCAAGGCTGACGTGACTTGCTTCACAGAGTCTCTGAAGAACCAGGAAGTAATTGGGGATTGTCAAGGGTGTTCCATTATCTTAGGGACTCAATTATCTTTCAAATTGCCAGCGGAAGTTAAGGAAAGAATTCCTTGGGCCGACGCGCGTAAGAGCTGGACGATCCAATCAGTGTTGGACCTGGTTGACCAGGCCCTCGGATTCTTGCAGGCCGCACAAACCTGTGTTCTACGAACAAACTAAAGACCCATCTAACCCCAAAGAAGGGGATGGAGTGCTTTCGAGAGGGGTTATCGCGATAAAACGACCGAGCGGTCAACAACAAATCCGAAGGGTTCCTCCCGACGGGTTTTTTTATAAGCACCAAGGGAAATAACTATGTAACGTCCTAAGAGACCAGGCCTTCCACGAGAGACAAGACAGATAATCCCTGGGTTCAGATTTCGTGCTACAAGCGCAGGTTTGGTCGGCTTCTGCATTAGGGAGGGAGCACTTCCCTCATGCTGGATATGTGTACTTTGCTTATCAAACGCCCAAGAAGATGAGGAACTTAAACAGTGGTTAGGAAGTCGCGGGCTGGTGTGAAAAGATGCCTAGCGGGAAATAAATTCATTGCCCAACATAAGGGGCAGACTGTCAGTTACAAACTAGGGCCTGTTTCCGGTTTGCACGGGCAACCGGGGAACCCCACCACATTCGGTATGTTTGTCTCAACCCGAATCCATCTCCGATGCTGCGGGCGCCACACGCCAGCCGGGGACCAAACTCGCTAAGCGCCAGGACCCTCGGGGGACCCCGGCATCGCAATTATGCTTGCTCTATGTTCTTGGGGGGGTAAGATATGGGCCGCTTTCCTGGTTTGGCCCGTAATTTTGATTTCTGGTATCCCAATCGAGGGCCCTCGACACTCTATACCTCTTATGGAAACGGTTGGTGTTCGATGGGGGGGGAGTCAGAAAACTTTGATTTCTAATTCCCGCCCGGTTCAAAAATTACAATGGCGGTACCCATTCCCAGGTCGAGATCGCCATCAATGGAATCAACCAGCAGGGCGTAGCAGCCCCTCATGAATGGGTTCCCGTCACCTCCTCAAATCAAAACCGAAAGAAGGTACGCGGTCCCCATTCACCCCGGCTATTGTTGGTGGAAGTCACCTGCCCTCTATCTGCAGATTCCGTGCTTTGGTCAAAGACCATCTCGGAATCGCTTTCGGCAGACAACAATGTTTACAACCTTTGCTGTCATCCTTACCACGGGAACTAGGGCGGGGAACGTGCATTTAAATCAAATTCCTAGCTCCCTAGTACGGCCGTGGCAGTCACCTGGGAAAATCTCTGAAGTTCGTTGTGAGTCCCCGCCTTCGGCTTGATAAACTTAATGAAGACCAATGGTGGGCAACAATAATATGGGCACCTCTAGACCCTTTTTTTTTTCCCGAAGGGAATCAGAAAAATAACTACCTCCCAAGTTACCAAGTATGTGGCGGTGCCGATTTTTAGAGGCATGAAGGTTCGGCTCAGCCAACCGATTTTGGAGACCGTTGCGATCTTACTTGTCATTCATCGAAGACGGAACAGCACCGTTCTCTATCCCCTCCAGGTTGGATAAGGGGGTGGTGAAGAAGCCGCCCCTGATGGGCGGTCCAGACCCCCTCGCCCCTCTCATGCCGGTTCTGAGGGATGCCCTCTCCCGACGCCTGGGGTACACCTGGAGCTCCCCCTTCTCGTTGGAAGAGACGGTACAGTGATCATTGAACAGGCGGATACTGGGGATTCGGCAACTAACATGTTTGCTCTTATCCAACGTTGCCCCCTTGGGCCCATTCCCCCCTCCCAGAGGGCCGAATGGGGAACCCAACCCGGGGCCATCCGGGAGGACACGTTTGAATCATGACATCATCTTCGAGCGCTCCCGACATTGAAAATTTTCCATCTCCCCCAAGCTTGGGAATGATGGGAACGTTGCCCTGGGACGCCCCGGGGCTCCTGAGGGCGCTTCATGGCCCCCTCTACGATTTTGGGCCCCCTGCCGACGGAGGTGGAAAGGCCCCCCTCCCACGCCCAGATTTTAGATTGTATACTCCTGGTCACTATCCATAATGTGGCATTCTGGGGCCCGGGATGAACGATTTTCCACAAAGGGCAGAAAAAACCACGCGGAGCCTTTGGGAAGAGAACTTGACCTCTCGGAAAAATGGTCGCTAATGTGGGTGGTCGTTTACCCTGGCCGTTGAACAAGGCCACCTTCCTCCCTCTTCCCCGACAACGTATCGCTCCGTTTGGCTAAGAGGCGTTTGTATAGCGGGTCCTTTTAATAGGTTGATAGAAGGGCGATGGCAAATTCGTTGATGGAAAGTTAGGCCGATGTTATCATAGGATCAATCCTGAAAGGGGCTTCATTGAAGGAAGTTACTACACTATTACTGGCCGATCCACCCCAAAGCCAGTTTGCATTTTTACCCACCATGGGTTCCGGAAGGTCCTCGTCCACCACCAGCACTGGGGGAGACTAGTGTTTGATTGTTCTTCTAACAATCCTAGTCTTAATCAGTGCTTACAACAGTGGACCTTCCCTCATCACTGATTTGACCAAGATCCTTCTGAAAATTCGGTTGAGACGATACGCTACGTCCTCACATCTTCGGACATTGAGAAGGCTTTCTTAGCCATACGTCTTAGGTTGGAAGATAGGGATTCCACGCGTTTTTTGTGGGTGAAAGATCCTTCTGACCCCAGAAGCCCTTTGGTCACCTATCGGTTCACTTCCGTCTTATTCGGAGCCACCTGCAGTCCGTTTTTGCTGGCTGCCTGCATTCAACACCACGTCCGAAACTCAGACACCGACTACGAGGACGTGATTTTGAACCAAATCTACGTGGACAATCTGTTCGGTACCTTTGACACCGAAGCAGGAGTGGAAGATTTCTTTCTTCAGTCCCGGTCCCTCTTCGAAAAAGCCGGTCTCAACTTACGAGAATGGGTGTCCAATTGTCAAGAAGCGAACGTAAAGTTTCGAGAGAACCAGGCGGCCGCCGAAGACACTACGATTAAGGTTTTGGGTATGGAGTGGGATACGAACGAGGACACCATCTCTTACCCCCTCAAAGTTGTCGCCTCGGAAGCGGCTACCAAGAGGGCTATTCTGCAGAACCTCGCTTCCATATTCGACCCACTGGGCATCTTGTCCCCAGTGGCTGTTCGAGGTAAGATTCTCCTACAAAAATTATGGAAGGAAAAACTCAGCTGGGACAAACCCATTTCCGTCGAACACCGAAAGGAGTGGGTTTCAATCGCCGACCATCTACAACGCTGTTTGCAATTAACGATACCTAGGCAGCTAATTTTTGCTCGAAAGGTGGAACTTCATGCCTTTTCAGATGCGTCGGGCGCGGCCTATGCTACCGCAGTGTATGCTGTATCGATGGGAGAGCATGTTCCCATCGCCAGTCTTCTTATGGCAAAGGTGAAAGTTGCACCCATGAAAGAACTCACGATCCCGCGTTTGGAACTAATGGGAGCTCTACTCTCCTCCCGAATCATTAAATTTGTTATCGACGCCTACAAGGATTTGCTAGAGATAGTTAAGATCTACTGCTGGTGTGACAGCCAGGTGGCGTTGCGCTGGATATTCTCCTCCAAGCAGCTCCCCCTCTTCAACCAGAACAGAGTCGATGAAATCCGTAGAAACCTGCCGACAGCCGAGTGGCGGTACGTCCCCACAGAAGACAACCCCGCCGACGCGGCGTCTAGAGGCGTGAGTTATAAGTACGTATTCACGGACTTATGGAAGAAAGGCCCCCCTTGGCTCACCAGCCCTCCAAATTGGCCCGTCTGGACCGAACACCCTTCCCTCTGCGAAGGGGCTACGGGGACGGACGAGGTCATAGTAGCCGCTTCCACCACCGCGGTACCGAAAGCAGCTCCCATCTTCGATTTAGAGCGTTACTCCTCTCTCAACAAGATCATACGGATCACCGCCCTCGTCCTGGTTCACCGGTTCATCGAGAACTTGAGGAAATCCAGGCAGAAGCTCCCTATGACCCGGTCCGTCTTTCGGCCCGAATTCTCCCATTTGATTACCATAGAAGAGAGAAGTAACGTGGAACTCTACTGGATTCGGAGGCTACAGAGGGAACACTACCTACCCGAAGTTACGTGCCTCCGAGACTCCCTACCTTTAACGAACTTGGTGAAGCAACTGAGTTTAACGCTAGTAGATGGAGTCCTCAGATGCGACAGGAGATTAAGCAATGCGATGATACCTTTCGACGCAAAGTTTCCTATGCTGCTGCCATCAGACTCACATCTCACCCGACTCATCATATGGCAACTTCACCAAGCAAGCCATCACGTTGGTATTTCAGAGCTCGTGTCGATTGTCCGTCAGCGGTTCTATTTCACTCGGATGAGGACAACGGTGAAGAAAGTGATACGCCCGTGTGGTCTTTGTAGACGTTTACAAGCTGCACACTTTCGTACGGCGCCACTAGCTGCCTTGCCTCGCTCCCGAGTGGTAGAAAGCAAACCGTTTACGGGTGATCGGAGTGGACCTCACTGGTTATTTCAACGTCAAAATTCCCAGGAACGACGTGATTAAGAGCTATGTGGTTTTGTTCACTTGCGCGGTGACTAGAGCGATACATTTAGAACTAGTCTTCGACAACAGCACCGAGTCATTTTTGAGAGCGTTACGCCGGTTTATCGGAAGACGAGGAACACCCTCCGTAATATATTCTGACAACGCAACGTATTTCCAAGCAGCATCCCAGCACCTAAGGGACTTATGGGAACTACCCTCCGTGAAGGACTTCCTAACCCAGCATTCCATCACCTGGAGATTCAATCCCGCTAGAAGCAGTCATTACGGTGGATTCTTCGAACGTTTAATAGGCCTGACCAAGACTCATCTTCGGAAGACCCTCAAAACCTCTCTAGTTAGCTATGAAGAGTTCAATACGGTGCTTGCGGAGGTGGAATCTGTGGTCAACTGCCGACCCCTCACCTACGTGGGCGACGAGCTCCACTGCGAGGAGCCCCTCACTCCTTCCCACTTGTTGATGGGGTACAAGCTGAACACCCTTCCAGTCCCTGAAGAATTACTTGAACATGATGCCACTTACAGGGACCCGGTGAAGGTCAACAAGAGGTACAAGTATTTACTCTCCCTCATAGCTAAGTTTCAGTCTGCTTGGAGCAAAGACTATCTGCTGAGCCTGAAACAGTCTTGGAACGTCTCCAACCGCCCTGACGTCAAGGTCGGAGACGTGGTTCTAATAGAAGACGATGGTCCTCGTCTAAAGTGGAAACTGGGCATCATTAAAACCCTTTACACCTCCCCCGATGGGCACACCCGTTCGGTGTTGCTCAGTACGAGTCGTGGTGGTGAAATAACAAGAGCTGTCATCCACTTGTATCCTCTGGAGATACACTCCAACCTGTTCGATCCCTCAGATCCGCTCCCACCAATCGAAGCTCCTCAGGTATCGGGCTCTCCTCCGGAGAAACCCTTGCGGCGAGCGCATGTGTTAGCTAAGCAGAGGATACGGGCTATTCTTTCCAACGAAGAATAGTACTCCGCACAAGCTTCCCCCCTTCCTTATAACTCCCTTGGACCTCGTCCGGGTTTGCCTTCCTTGTCTACGGGGACGGTGAGCAGGACGCTGGGGCGGATTTCCCGTGGGGGGAGTTTAATGTTTCTCGAGAATCGAAACCAGGAAGTGACTAATTCATCCAGATGTCAATATTGTTTAACGAAAGTTAAAGTGGGTCGTAACGAATTTTCACATACGATGTTTCGACCGAAAAAAATAAATGAGCTTGTCAGTTTTATGGCGAATTCGATCTTTCTGAACAGTCTGGAAAGGAAATGCTGTCCCTTTTTTGTCGGTTCCACAGACGAGACAGACACGGGAACCAACGGATCAGAGTCTGTGAACAGACAATGAACAGACCATAAACAGACAAACTGAAGTTTGTTTTAAAGTCGGTTCGGCGATGGATTCATTTGAAGGGAACCGAAAAACAGGAACTTGTGGTTTGGGCCGAAGCAAAACGAATGGGGCTGTCAAGTAACGAGAAAGTTCAATTTAGTCAGGACTGTCGCAACCACAAGACAGAAAAAGGGAGTGGGCATTTTTGTGAAATTAACTTTTTTCTAATTGGCCCTGAAGCAGTCAGGGACACACCCCGGAAAAGGGGGTTCCTCCAATGAACAAGACTTAAGATGCCCTGAAGGAGGAGCTTTCTCTCGGGGTACTAGTGTGTATCTGTTTTTAGAGACAGTCGTTATTAGCCACTTTGTGTGACGGGTGTTTTTAATTTCTGATCCAAATTGGCTTCTTCTGCGTTGAAGATGTGAAGGTTCTAAACGTTGAATTGTTCTCAAAATCACGTAGTTTAGCGGCTTTTAATTCTAAAACGTCGATTCAAACTGGGAACTCTGTGATATTAATTTACGGTAAAAATACAGTGAATAGTCCCATTAATGTCTAATTTGATATCTAGTGACATTGAATCGATGCGTCCTCTTTCACAAAAGTTGCATTTTTTCTTGTGAATTAGCATTCAATCTACGGATCTTGTCTCTCCTATTTGGGGAGATCCTTGTAAATTTGTGTTAATATGTTTTCTTAAATTGTAAATATATCTCGTAAGATTAATACAAGAGTGAATCAAGCTACGGACTTCTATCTTGATCATGTATGAAATTAGTGATTAAGCTAAATAGTGGTTAGATTTGTGTTGTCCTTTTGTTTGACTCGCGATCAGCGCGGTGCTCTCGTCCCTCGTTTGGAGGATGGGAGAGAGGAATAACGTCGATGAGCATATCGACGACAGGTTTGTACGGACAATTGGGGGTTGGTAGAGTCTTCAACGGTGAGTGTTAATTTGGCTTTTGTTCCTTTTGTTTACTGTGATTCTACTGGAAGCAATCAACCTGAAGTCTACACTCGTTTAGAAGAGTGCCGTACCTTAGCTACCTTCCTCGTAGTAACTAACATGTATATATTTTTGTAAACTGTTGAATGCATTTCACCGCATATGATATTACCTTGACTGTGTCTATAGTCCCCCTAACATATATTTTTACATATATTGTGCTCTCACGCGCGCCGCGGTTTTTCTAGCGCTTAGACTCCTAATCTTAAGAAGGTGAATGTATGCAAGTGTGTGTGAAAGCGACCTAATCGACTCTGTGACTAACACCACTGGAATTAGGCCGATATACTCACCTTAAATTAAATTGTACAACATTCTCTTACTATCCATCCAGTAGAACTATCGTAGATTACTAACATTTTGACGTTACAAACATCTACAATACTAATTAACTTCATTCCTCTTCTTTCATAACTAAGATTTACACCTATTGCATGCTATCTCTGGCTTTCTTCTATCTAAAGGTACACTGATGCACTATATCAGGACGCTGAGATTGTTGCATGGCTCGGCGGGCGTAGGGGGCTTTCTCGATCCCCTTCAGGGATCTGCTGTTGACTCTTCTCTTCCTGATCGAGAGTAGAAATGCGTGATTGATTGGTCTTTCTTTAATCATTCATATCCCCCTTACATGTATAACAACTACAGTTATTGATCAACTCACTTATATTTTATTATCTAAACTTATCCACGATATATTTATGACAATTACTGTACTAAATTGGCTAAAGAATCTCACCTTCAATCTCTTTATTCGAATGATAGAATTATCAAAGAAATAATGGATGAAGGTGAGAACTTTGGGAAAATGTTTTGACAAATTATAGGGTAACAAAAAACAACATATACAGTCCACTCACCTCTCTCTCACTACCTTCTTACTCTATCTAATTTGACAGAACAAGATGGAGGAAAATGATTCTTCCAAAATATATTAATCTTGGGATATAAGACTATTTAATGTTCTTATTATTATTATTATTATTATTATTATTATAATACATATAGTAATAATCGTCACAATTTAACATAAATAATATTGATAGTATTAAGCACAAAGAAACCATCCAAGATGGCGCTGTCCACAAGGATTTTACCGTTACGAATGTCCGAAAGAGTAGAATATGAGAGAGATATTATTTAACTAAGAACAAAATTATATTTGCTATACTAGCGAATCCTATTATCTATGTTTAATAGGATTTCCTGTGTAATACTGATTTATTTTCGTTTATTAATATTAACTCAAAATTTTAGTACGATATTTACCAAAATATATTTTCTATTATTTTTTTAACAATAATGTAATAATTTTAATAATATTATAACATTAATTTTAATAATCCATATACATTTTTATCAATATATATATATATATATATATATATATATATATATATATATATATATATATATATATATATATATATATATATATATATATATATATATATATTACTATACATGGTATTTATTTTCTTTTTAAAGAATATTATCCAAATCTCTTAATCTAAATATCAATTTTTAAATAAATTAAAATTGAAATGTGCTGAAATAAAAAAAAATTCATGGGGATATTCCCAAATCATAATTTTCCTGACTATTGTAAATTGCATATCTCTATATGTAATATGTATATATATGTATAATAATAATAATATTAATAATAATAATAATAATAATATAATAATAATATCTTTCTTTATAATATATGTATAATAATAATAATATATATATATATAATAATACATATATATATACCATTCAGTAATGTGGAGGAATATATAGTAAGGTAATTCAGACTCTTAATAACAATAATAATAATATCATATATATATATATATAATAATAATACGTAATAATAATAATAATAATAATGTATATAATAATATAATAATAATAATAATAATAATAATAATAATAATAATATAATCTAATATATAATATATATGTAATAATATAATATTATAAATCATAATATTAAGCTACAAAAATATTTGGCAAAACTTGAAAAATTTTTAGTAGATTTACCCCTTTTTCCCCACCCTAACTCTGACGGCCACCTTGAAGAAAACTTTCCCCCTCAAACTTTAGGCTGAAAAAACAATTTATCAAAGAAGAGACCCAGATCAATGTATTGAATAGATGATAGTCTTCTGTTGCTATTTATCATTTATCAAAATACAAAAAAAAACAATATGTTTTAAACTTTGCTTAGACACACATTCATTCGTAAATACATTTGTATCTCCCGAAACGCAATCATGATATATAACAAAATATAAACATTATATATCAATGTACACATTACATTCCAAACTTTAATTTTAATATTTATGGCTACTGTCTGCTTAAAAATTTTGTTTTCCAATAAAGAAATTCCCCGATAATATACCAAAAATTAGATTCCCTAAATTATTACCGGAAAATATTAGCATAAACCACTAAAGATAATGTTAATTTTTAATCATTTTCTTTAGTAGTCCATAGAAATATAATAAGAATAAATGTCAAGAACAGTAAAAATTAAAAATGTGTAGATAAAAGATTGAGCTTAAAATAAACATACACACTAAAGATGGATGGCTAAAAACACATAAGCAAAATTTGCTGACCATTGCTAGAATAGATGTAAATTCAAGAAAGAAATGAAAGATTAGCACATACGAAACAAAAATATGAATTAATAAATGAAATAAAAAGCAAAATTTGCTGAATTTAGAATGAAGATGAAAGCTATTCAAGAAAGAAATGAAAGGTAAAGGACATGGCAAAATCTCTTCCAACCCAGATATTCCCCATCATCCAGAACCCCAGTTCCTCATAATGAAAATACCCTATACCTTCACCACATCATTCTGTAAGTAAAATTGTTTTAACCTACAGTCCTAAAACCACAAATGAAAGAAAAAGAACTTTACATTCCCCCCAAAATTACATTTAAACCTAAGAAAAAGCTGAAACCATAAGTTCACAAGCCGTAGGTAAAAATAATAGAAAAACCTTAATTGACAAAATCAAATTAAAAACAATGAATGGATAAAAGGTAATAATACCTAAGGCCTAAAGCAAATTCTTTTCTAGTAAAAGGTTATAATGCATGATACTATGAGGAATAAGGAAAAAACTTGAAATAGTAGAAGGGTAGTAGATTTAAATACCTAGCAGGATAATAAACAGATGAAATTACCCAAGAAGAAGTTTTCCACTCAGAAAGAAAAAGTGGACCTTTTTGGAATAGGAGATAAAAAAGTGACAACACAAAACAACGAAACGTAGCTCACTGTGGGCTTTATATCACTCAGTTAATTTCATAACTACAATAATTTCAATGAGAAATGACAGGGCAACCTACCTTTGTTGCCCATAATGTATGATAGTGTTAGAACTACAGTGGGGTGGCGTGAAGTAAAGGTATTTTTATAGTAGAAATCCTCAGCTTCCTTGAGCCATACATACCTGCCGTTATATTATGTTAAAGATACCAATTTAAGTTATATAATAGAAAGAAAAATTAGTGGGGCATATATATCACTCAACCTGTCTTCTTCCTCATTCTCTTTCTAACGAAGATGATGAGCTCATTGAAACATGCTTAAGTAATAAATATGCTTAAGTCTATCCATTGTATAAATAAGAGTGATATAGAAAAGAACACAAGTACAAAATATGTGAAAGACAACACGAGAATGCCAAGTATAGTTGACCTTCCGTAATGCTGCTTTCCCCTTAGTTCCCAGGGCATTATAACTCTGTTTAACCGGATATACAAATTAGTAAAAGAGATAAAAAGAGTAAAAACTGAAAACCCACACCAATCCACGAACATTGGGATTGGAGAGAGAAATACAGTAACATATCCTCAATTTGTATTCATTAGTTTCAAGAAAAAATTGGGGTGGCCGTAAATGTCATTAAAAGGTGCGTTATTTCACTCGCATTTGGACTTTTTCGAGAGAATAAAGGAAAGGAGGAAAAAGATATAAATATAAAAAGAGTCATCTGCCTGACACTGAAAAAAAGTACTAGATTTCCAGCCTCAGTAGGATATTCTAGTATTTCTATATTGTGTGTGAAAAGACCGGCATACCGCTTTTTAGCAACTCAAGATCCAAATAGGGAGCGTTTTGTGGAAGATGATGTGCCTATGACTCGGAGATGAAGAGTAAGTTTATATGGTGTGTTTTTTGATTTATAGATTGATAGCCAAATCAATTCTCATCGTTACGTTATTTGAATCAGACAACCAAAGCAATTGTTTATGTTAGGCACTTCTACTAAAATGCAAAGTAAGCATGGTGGTTTGAAGAATTGTGGGCATAAAGCCCTTAGTATGAAAGAAAGAGTGATGAATTGATTTATGAAAAAAGTTTGTGAGAGGAATGATTAAGTAGAGATGGACCAGTATATACGTAAGAATGAAGTAAAGAAAGTGACGATGAGTATAAAGAAGCATGAGATATATTATGCCAGTGAGAGAGAGAGATAGGAGATGAAAGAAGAAGAGAAGAGAGAGAGAAATAGTAGATAGATAGAGAGTTGCACACAAGAGAGATAGAAGAAAAGGGAAGAATGATGATAGAAAGACGATAGGTATAACCTCTCTAACAAGGTTTGAGGACCTCGTGAGCACCATCCATTAATCCCAAACGATTTGTGAGATAAAAGAATCATCAGAAAAATATACTTACAGATAAAAGTCTGCTGAAAAGAGTTTAGAACACATGCTCAAAAGTAATCAAGATGATAGAAAAGAACCATACTAGAGATACATGCAAATCTAGTTGAGTCCGAGTTCTCAAGAGGTCTGCAGAAATGAAAAAATATTATAATTGTATTAGAAAGGGGTAAAATATAGAAAGTTAATAGTCCATGACCCAACACATACCCCCACATATATTGTTTTCGAACGAGTTGTTGTTAAAGCAAGAAGTTTATGTGTTATTGAAAATTTTGATATATTCTGCATAATAGTTCGGGATATGTCTACAGAAATAACCTTGCCGAGGAGAAAACATCCAGAATAATTGAAAAGGATAATCAAGAGGAGGGCAAGATCGTGTACTATTAGGCCATAACAATTAAGACTTGAACTCACCGGATGATCTAGTCCGATTGAGCACGATATGAGAGAAACACACAGATTTCACATCGTGAGGAAAAAGAAGAAAAGGAGAAAAAGCAAAGGAAAGGGGGAAGCCTATTAAGAGAGTTGCGGACGCAAGCTTTATCTGTCCCAAGGCCCTTTCAATAGGTCCAACCCGCCAACACAACACAACTCCCCATCCCAGTTACCCAAAAAGGACCAAGAGAGAGAGAATATCCATCACAATTCGGTGTCCTCGAAGATAGGAGAGAGAGTGTTTTTATCCGATACGATACTTATCGTACAATGACACGAATACATACTGGTTTTGAATCAGAAAAGGGTAAAAGGCTGCGCAAACATATATGAAAGAATTCACCTATCAAATATATATATATATATAAATAATCCAGAACTCCCCATTTTTGTTACCCTCTAAATATATAGGGTAAAGAAAAAAGAACTACTTATAATATATAATCTAAAGTTGTTGTTCGTATCAATTTTTAAAACCGACTGGATATTATGAGTATCATCAATACAAATACGTTTTATGGGTTAGATAAAAATATGCTTTTGAAAACACATTTTTTTCCTTACCCATCGAAATGATAATTTTGAACAATAAGCGAAAGCTAGTGATAAAAAAGTATAAATAAATTTATATTTTACAGAGCATTTATGGTGGAGCTTACAGATAATAAAATATAAATACAATGATGAGATGAAATGAGCAAATGAACCTAATTGTCATTAATAGGAAAAAGTCGAGAATTTATGAGTTTTTTAATTAAAATTAATTGAGTTTCCTTTCCGCGGGAGAGATTGGGAGTTTTTGAAGAGGATATAATGGCGTATGCGGAAATAGATGCTATAGAACGGCCGGAAAGGAAAGGAGAAAGTTAAAAGAAGAAGGTAATTCACTAGGATTTTAAAGAGGTAAAAATGTTTTCACAAATTCCACTGGAGGGCAGAAGAAATAACAGATCAAATAATATAATTTATATCGTTTAATGTGTGGTTGTATACCTGCCCACCCCACTTAGCCCCTCTATCCCCTCTGAAATTTCTCAAAATAGTTAAATCTCCTCCAAGGATAAAGGTAAAATCCATACCCAGAGGAAAATAACAGACCGTACCCGAGTGACCTTAACTAGTTTCGTAATCCATCATATTCCGGGTTTAAGATGGGTAGTCCTTAGTGGAAAACGCATTGCTCCCAAAGGAGAGATCTCCCATCAAATATAAAGAAGCGAAGGTAGGTCGTCTGCGCCCTTCTGAAGCCGAAAAATAATCGGGTCTCCAGGGTTATATTTTTTATTGAGATAGATAAAAAATTTCAAAGAAAAAGTGAGAAAACATGGGAATGTTTTTAAGGCTACGTATGTAATTAATTACACTATAAAGAAGAGGTTGTGAAAAAGATTGGTATTTAGCTCTTCTTATATACCACACTATGATCCGTCAGAAATAGGTGAAAGTTATTATAAGAAGAGAGATAAAATTAGGCCTGAGATATTGATGCATCCGTTATTCTTTATACAATGTTCGTGTTTTGGTTTTTTTTTTTCTGAGCCAAAATTAATTAATACATGTGTTAACGAAAAAGATATATTTTGTGTTAATGATGTTTCTTAGGAAAGTGCAAGAAATCCAGGAAAAAAGTATCAAAGCTCTGTGAATAATTAAAAATAAACAAATAAAGAGTCAACTTTTTACCCTTTGGAGTGACTATTTTAAAGCTAACTAAGCAATAATTTATGTAAAATCTTTTAGTGTATCCTCGAAAAAAAAAATAATATTCTTCACGAAATGTTTATCTTTATAGAATTTCAAACAGCGCATTCCAATTCCAAATCCTATGGGAATATTCTTATCATCGGCTTTTATTTTTGTTTCATAATTAAAAATATTTAAATCAAATCCATTCACAATTAAAAATTAAACTAATAATATATTCTTATTCGATAAGATACATAAGAAAAGAAAATTGAGGAAGAAAAAATTTGTATAATTTATATTTGATATTTTACACATTTTATCATCAGATATGCACATATAATGTGATAAAATTGCTTAATTCCAATAACACTAGAACACATTTCCATACTACTGAATAGTGTACACCGAGACAAAAGGGTGCCCTATAAACTATGAGTATAATCTATAGATGAACCATGGATTATTTGGAAGGAAAGATTTTAGTAAAAAATATAATAGATATAAATAAGCTTGCTCACTATACATTATTCGCTAAATTACGAATAGAAATTAAATGAGGCCTATTACTAATTTATTTCAAAAAGCCAAGTTACAACTTATATACTAGAAGCCGTCCCCCATATCTGAGTTCCCTATCCACTCAATATAAACAAGAATTTCCCTAATACCAAAAGTAAGGTTAGCAAGTGGCAGGTTTTGGTATGAGCATTCTGATTACATGATCTCGCGGTAATTGGGCCTGAATTACGTCCACTTATGAACGTGTATCATTTTGGCCCGCAAATTGACGTTTACCCGAAATTATAGTTTTAGAAAAGTAATGTTTTTCAAGTGAGGGAGCGAGCGGGCCAGGTGGTGCGGATGGTGGGCATATTGATTTGTGGGCTGAATAAGAAAAAGAGACGTGTTGGTTATAATAGACATCTTATTTTATAACTGCCTGGTCCGACGGTTGTGATGTTGTCAGTGTTTTTCTGCAATTTGTGATGTCGGGAGGCCGTGTCACTTGGACACATATAATAGTTAAATTAGGAGATTATCTTAGAATGTAAGTATGCCGTCATGCTATGACTTTCGCGTGATAAATTAAGTAAGCTTATCAAAGATTGTTTTCCCGAGTCCTACCGGTAAAGCCAAAGGGAATTGTTGTATAATTATGGTTTATTTTGCGAGAAATATCAGATAAAATGGGGTTGAAATTTTAAATCTTGAACACACCAAGGTAAAATTAGTTTCAATTGGGGGTTCTTGAAAAATTATTGGTATGTTATTTGTTTTGTAAACATTCATTTTAATCAGTATGCGATAATGAATAGATTGGTCCCAACAAAATAAATAAAAGTTTTAAGCATATGTATATATTAATTTTCCCAGAAATTGATTAAGAAGAAATAAAAATAAAATTTTTAATCAAATCTACTAGAAACATGTTTCTCTATCAATTTATATCTATTCCCACCCTTGTATTATAGTAATGTAAAGGAGTCCCCCAACCATCGTTTACGGGTGTTATTTGGGAAAGTCCCCTAAGAGAGGACCTCGGCATTTGGAAATGAGAAGTTAAATAAAGAGTCTGTTTGAAGCGTTTGTAAGAATAATTTTTTAAAATATGCCTGGAAAATCCTGTTCTATATTGGAGAAGCATAACAGAAACCAACAAGATAAATAGTAGTAAGTAGAAGAAAAAAAGAATCTTTTTCAAGCCCATAGAAAAACATCGAAAGCCTAATTAAAGGTGGATCCTCACAGGTTTTTTTATTTTAAATAATAATAAAATATAATAGTAGACTATATGTATAGGTTATGTTATAAAATATTAATATAATTATTATTTAAATACTATATTATATATATATTATATAATGTACTTTATCAATAATAATTATATATTTGGAAATATATATATATATATATATAATATTGAAATTTTAGTCGCCCTTTGTTTATTCTTAAGTATTTATAAATAATTGATATTTTATTTCCTTCTTCTCCAAATCTTTTAAAAAAAACTCGTTTTGATTAAATCTTAAAGTTTTTTAAGTTTTTTTTGTTCGTTTTAAGTAATATCAAAATAAAAATATTTGTATTCCTAAGTCGTTTTCTACTCTGGTCAGTTTTTTTTGTTTTTTTTGCCTTCATTGGGGGTAAAATTCCTCAAATATATATATAAATAATCATATAAATATTATATTTAAATAATATATATATATATTTTAACTTAATATAGGTTTATTAAATAATAACTTTCTTTGTTATTATCAAATATTATAACAGATTTAATTTATTATTTGTATTAAAAAGACAAATAATATTAAAAAAATAATGCTACTACTAAAGAGGAGTTATTCTAATTAGATTAATATCATATATATATGTATGTATAATTATAATATTATTATATATATATAATATATATTATATAATTAATATTATAATATATATTAATTATATTAATAATATTATATATATATATATAATAATAATAATTAATATATATATATATAATTATATAAATATATATATATTCACGTAGATTAAGTCACTCAAAAAATTCCAACTCCGGTTCCGATATCAACACAAAAAAATATATATTAGAAGAAAGTAATACTAGTCGGATGAAAAAGTATAAGAATAAGTACTATCATGACAATATTCTCTATTGATTCCATCCATCTAGGAAATTTAAAATAAATCCCAATAAATAATAAAGAGTAAATACACATATGCCTCACGAGCCCACTAATTAGCATGTCACCAGAACTCTTATAACATTAATAATGCTACACCCAACAAATATATAACTTTTACAACACAATAAAGGCTCCAAATTGTAATAAATCTCAACAAACACACGACCAATTAAAACCCCTGGACTCAAATCTCACACACCATTATAAAATGCATATATAAATATATAGTAACCTATAAAAATACTATATAGTAAAATTTTACACATTATTAATCAAAATGGAACAGATAAAACAACATTATAACCAATAAAAAAAGTCCAATATTGAAATAACAATAATACTCAAGAAATTTCAAATAAATAAAATAAAATAACTCATACTAATGTAAGTCAATCTTCCAAATATTACGCATGATACAGACACTAAACAAACAGGAATACTCAAAAACTATTACACACACCACATTTAACACAAATTACAAAAAAAGCAGCAATACAACTTATGATATATTATATCTCTCATTGGGATACCTTAATAAGTAACACTACAAAAAAATATTATATAACACTAATGCACACCATATACAGCTCCACTGAATTACATTCAAATTACTTAGATCAGTAAAGACACTCAATAAACTATGAAATACATGAACTAAATAAAAATTATATATCAGCATCAGATCATATTTTTATTAACTAAATTTTCTAATTTGAAATAATCACAAAATTACCAACCTAATCGAAGACACACATCACTTCGATATATAATCTTTACCATACACTCTATTTTCTTAACATGAAATGTATAACTATCTATAATAAGAGCACAATAAACAACAACAGAATGTGGAAACTTACATAAAAACATTAACAACCACTGCTCAAAGCAATAAGCCAAAAAAAAAATAAATATAACAAGGAATAGACAAAAAAAAAAAAAAAAAAAAATAAAGGTAATACTTTAGCTGAGAAGTGAATAAACTTAACGTAACTATTAATTAAACTTTAACTATAATAATGATCATAATAAATTGAAGTTATTAAATATTTTTTATTGAAGTTATTTTTTTTTATCAGCGATTAACGTATACCACAAGCATTATCCATACACGGTGTAACCTAAGGTATTATTTATTTTCCTAATTAATATATTAAAATTAATAGATAAATATATGCAACGTGCCCATACCGTTTCCTGCGATCGAAAGATTAATAAGCAAAATATTGTTATTAAAATAAATTTACGGTGATTAGTAAAATGTTTGTTAAGGAGTATATAATTAAACTACGTGATACATGGAAATATAGATTTGATTTTTCATGATAATATTAATGTATTCTCGAGAGGAGAGTATTATTGATACTATTCAGATAAAAAATAAATTGGAGGAAAAGTTATATATCAGTGTAAGGAAAATTAATAATTATATTATTTTATATACAATATATAAACATACGAATTACAATTGTCATTTATGTTACTTAAAGAAAAATTGCAGAAAATTATCGTTATTTTAATTTCTGTCATGGTGAGTGAGGTGATTATTTTTGCTAAATCAGATAGTATTTAATATAATAAAAGGCGATTATAATACAAGATTAAGAGCAATGTGATATTTAATCATTATCCAAATTCAGAAGGAGGCTATATCGTTAAATTTAGAAGTTATGCTATTATAATATCTCGATGCTTAATGATTCAAGAGTAGAATCATCATTTAAAGTAGAGAAAGTTTAACACATTTTTCTTAAGCTGTATTGTATTCTCACTAGTTTTTTTACATTGGCTATCGAGACCAATAACCATCTAAATTTGAGAGAGAGTGTCTCAGCAAAGAGTAACTACGGAGATGTTTATATTTTTATGATTGTTGCTATAAAGAAAAATAGAGTAGATGTAAGAAACATAATAATATTAAAAAATTACAGAATTATAGAACCTTAATATTTATATTTAGTATTTCTTAGTAAGTTTCATTTAATATATAATAAATATAATAAAAATATAAAAAATATCAGACTCACTATTCCAAAGTAGCTTATCACTAATAAGCAGATAAAAATCACTTTATTTCACATTTAAAATCTTTGATTAAAAATATATATATTCTATTTTATATCAAATTATAGATATAATAGAATATATTTAATTACATAACATAATAACTAATATTAATATACCTATAATAATAATATTTATTAGATTATTTTTATAATAAAGTAATCATAAACATAATAATTGTGGGATATATTTATTCACTTCCATGAAACGCCTAAACAATTATGAATATAATAGAAATTTGAATATATACTAATATTATAAAATATACAATATTAAATGTTTCTATCATATGGAATAAGGGTTGATAATGTTTGCAAATTCCAAATTGAATTAATTATTATTAAAACAATTTCTTTTTATTTATATTATTTGTTTATTATACTGATTTATTATATTTTATATTTAGGATTGAATTATTATTATTATTAGTTATGTTATTATTGTTTTTATAGTGTATTTTAGCGTAAACAACTAACCTAACTTAATATACAGTAATATGTTTATATAATTAGGAATATTAACATATTCCAAATTAGTAAGAAAATTAACTTTGGCTATTTATAACGTAAATTTAATAATACAATAGATTTAAAAAAAACACACCAGAAAAAAAAAAATTTTCCTATTTCCAATTTCTTTTTCAATATTTCGATGCATCAATAGCAATTTTAACTCTTAATTTTTCACTAATTTTTCTCTCAAAAACAATTTAGTTTTTTATTTTTTCTACCGCTAACTCCCTAAAACAAGATTATTGTAGACATTAGTACGAGCACACTAATTATTTCGAGAGAGTAACGATCACATCTGGATACATTATAATTGTACATAGTATTATTAGAGACAATGTAAGTTAACAGAGTAAATCTCTCACTTCAAGTTTGTGAGTTATTGTTGATAATACAATTATTTAATTTTATCACCAAATTGAACATAGAAAATATACCGAATAATATTAATAATCATTATTTATCGAAGATATAATCTCTGATGACAGATAAAAACTGAAAACATATAAAAAATCACATTTTTTATTACGATTATCCGATAGGTATCGTTGATACATTACACTAACAATATGTGAAAAAAATTACATAATGATATAAGTTTGGTAATGAAATTATGTTTTATATGTTGTTACCGTAAACTAACTAGTAAGTGTAGAGAGTTATGCATTTATGGAAGGCAGATAATTAGCTTTTAGTTATTAATCTGCTCACCCGCATATGTAAAGATTTGAGAGTTTAAGCTCTTAAGTATATATAATTAAATTTATATTATTTATTGTAGGTTTAGATAGTTTATCAATTAATTTCGAGTCATAGTTAGATAAACGAAGTGTGATAATGGTTGATAAGAATAACATTTTATGTTTCAATTATATTAAATAATTATTTAGGTAGATAGATCCTTTCTTAAAAGACAAGGTCTTTTCAAATGGTTTTCTTCTGTTTAATTTAGTTTATCATATATAAGTAAATTGCATAGGTATTTTCTCCATATCCTACACTATTATTTAAAGATCCCGTTTAAAATATGTTTATAGGTATAAATGCTAATAGGTTTTATTTTTTATACTATTATTGTTTTTAATTTCTGTTGTTTGTTATTTGTTTAAATTATTTTTAATATCTTATATTTATTATGATTATATATATTTTATGATATATAATATTTTATCTTTTGTTATTTCTTTTGATTTTTAAGAATAAATACTAGATATTTGTTTATTCACTAGTTTTCGCGTAAGATAACAATCTAGATAGAGTATGAATAATATAGTGTTAGATATATAAACGAGAGCGTAGCACTATAGAGCCTAAATTTTATATAACTTACCAGACGTTTAAAATGTTGGCTTATCAGAATAAATTATTATTTAAATGTCTATTGTATTATATTTCATTAGTTCAATAAAAATGTATAGTTAATTATTCCGATATTGAAGTTGAGTACCCCTTTGAATTGAAATGTATAGTATCATGTTTACATTAAGTCATTATATAGAATGTAGTCCTACGTAAGTATCTTTGATTAAGCTTTTGGATCGCATTTAGAGTTAGGTATATAGGTATATATATATATGAGGATTTTTGTTATATGATATATATCATTATATAGCATTAGCTGTTACTGATATGTTATAGGATAAAAGTAGGAATTAACATTGAGTATTTTTGTATTGTACCGGTTATTTAAGCTTTATACTTATTAACTCTTATGATAAGTGGGGAAATTTTGGTTGAAATGTTATAAGCAGATATATTAAATATTCAATTAATAACGTGAGTGATGTGGTTAAGCTGAAAGTTAATGCCTCTACGAGTTGTCATATAGAGATAGGGGGTGGGTGTTAAGCCCCACATTATATATATATTACTCCAGCTGTCAGCTCCTCATCAGATTGCCTACATAACAGATATCTTATGATGTATTGCAGAAATTTTTATCAGACTTTTAAAATGTGGAGAGTATTGATGTGAGCTGGATCAATATTTTTAATGAGTTAAACGGTCACTTTTTTTTGTAGATTTGTTTTAATTTATAGATAAAAATTTCAAGTTTCAATACAAATAGTGAATAAAACTCTTATACATGAGGTATCTATGTATATGATATAGATGGGGAAAATAATAAGAAGCAAAAAGGATAAAATGTATTAAACCCGCTCCTCATGTTAAACCTATTCAACCCTAAAGACCAGAATGTGTTATTTGGACAAGTAGTAAATAGAAATACAATCAAAATAGAATAAAATGTTAACATGAGAGGTATCCAACTAATTATGAATAAAAATAAGTGTGAACAGATTAATAATAAATCTATAATGCAATGTTATGATTATTACTCTATCCTAGTCCATGCTGATATAAGTGCGGAAACTATTGTTCAATGTGTGCAGTTTATTCGAGCTGTAAAGTAAAGTCACCGTTGATGTGTTTATATGTAGTAACCTTTTATGATAATTGTACTGTATTAATTAATATCTATAGTCGCTAATAGCCAACGTAAATTATCCAAAGATCATCATGGTTTAAGCTATTTCAATATGATAATGCTAAACATAACCAAAATACGTGTGCAGAAAATTGATTACTATGAAAACCACACACTAGCGTAATATTCGGTGGTCAGAATAGAGTATAATAAACAAGAATTACTTATATTTATCGTATTATTAAGTTTATCCGAAGGAATATTACTAACTTATACACTTAGAAATGATAATATAACCTAACATTGGAATTGTATTAAGAGATTATTAATAAATAATAGATTATTCCCCCTAACTATGAATAGTCGAGGGGTTAGTGGGGCGAGGGGAACATAGGAAAACCGGTGAGAAAAGGCGGGGAAATGGGGTTATACGATTTTAACCCGAGCGATTGTGATATGAAATGTTACGGCTGGTTACATTACATCAGTATATACCACTTTACCCAGGAGCCATAAATTCCACTTATTTTCTAAGTTAGATCATCTTATTAGGTTTCACAATAGAACTATTAGTTTAAGCTCAGATTATGTTTTGATATATAATAACATATTTAGTATTTAATAGAAATATTATAATAGGAATGAAATTCTATCATATATTGTTGTGGGACTATAAAAAAAATCCGTAGTTGGGTTTATAGTTTGCCATTAATGTTACGCTGTTAGGCTCAAAAAATAGAAAATATGATAGTGGGTTCCGCGAAATTAAGGGAGAGTTAAAACTTGGAAAAGTAACTAGTGAAACTAATAACGTAAATTATTTTTTAGTTAATTTAATTAACTTTTAAATAATTACATCTAATAATCTTAATTAGCAAAACTATCTATTCAAATAATTTTTCTTAAAATTGGTAACGCGTCGAATACCTCTATACTTATAATCTTGAATTCTAATTTAAGTCAATATTCATAAAATTATTAATTGTAACGCGTTATGTCTAGTATGATTATTTTTCATTAGTAAAACACTTATAAAATAACTTAATGAATCATAATAACTTTCTTCTTCCTGTTTAAGATAGATTTATACTATTTTTAATCATCTTAAATTTTAGATTATAATAAATCAGTGAGTATAGTAAGAATTAACACATTTGAATGAGACCTATGTTATAGTATAGATTGCTGTGAAAAATAACTGTGAATAATTAATAGGTTAACGATACTAGAATTCACACTTTGTAATATCGAGCACAGTGCTTGTGATAAGGACTTACTATATACTATATATACCTATATATTCTGTTGTTAACGCTATTATAATATTATACCCGAGTGAAACAATATAATGTTAATAAGGTGTATAGTTAATGTAGTTGTGTAATATGAGCGTGAGCGTGTAAAGCCCCAGTGTTCTATAGTACTTGTTTAATATATATATTACTAGGTTTGTCGGTCTCCTTGGGCGAGGAGCCAATAACACTCGATTACAATCAACGAGTGAGAAAGAAGTAGAGATATACATTAAGTTACATGAGTAATAATAATATTCTGTATTTCTAGAAAAGTTTAATGTCCTTCCTCAGCTCTTTCTATTAATAGTATGTTCACTAGTAGTGAAAACAAAATATCCATAATGTTAAAACAGAATCAAGTAAAATTCTAAATACTCTCTTTAGTTTAAAACTTTATAGTTATATTCAGATATATTGAGTTAGTCCAGTCTATTTATTTACTTTATAGAATGAAGCCGGTAATTGTATTTGCGCCTTATGTAGTTATTCCGAAAATGGAAACTATACCGAAATGTTGAACCTAATATGAATGCACCACAGAATCCCGCACACTTAAGATCATGCCAGGACGGGGCCATGGTTGTATGGGTGTTTGGGGGAAAAGTTGCTTATGGGAGAGGGGTAATGTGGTTCGAACCGAGGAGGTGGTTTGATTTACTCAAGACATTTTTTGTTTTATGTTAAGGCCAAATAAACTCATTATAACTGAATATTATAATATAAAAGTGAATTGTTTATTTAATTATATTGTGGATCCTAGATACATTCACCTTCGGAGATAACCGTGCACGCTATATGTTATTAAAATAAAAATGACAAAATAATATCATTGATAAATTTTTTTTTAAAACGAACACACTATGAAAAATCGTGTACCCCACGTAGGGTAGATACACCGAGAAACAGAGAAGAATAATAGTATAGACCGAGAGTTGATTTGAGAAGGAGAAGGGATTGTTACGCGCTGGTGGATCGCTAATCGAGAAGGGAAGTCGGCCAATTTACTCATTGAGGTGTATCTACTTTAATAAAAGATAACTCAGGGGTAAGGATTTTTTTTTATATTTTTTTTTCTTAGTTAATAAAAACTACTCTAATCACACCCTTACCGGTAGGGAGGTCTTCAGGAACTCATATGTTAAAAAAGTGTTGTATTTTGTTGTTTTTTAAGAGTCTACCCAGACGTCGTTGTTATGGTATGCAAGTGGGTGTTCGCGGGTGGAGTTTGCCTTGTTTGTCGTGTGTCACCGCCCCTCCTCGCTGTTACGCGGGGTAAGTGGTGGTATAAGTAGCGGTCCCGTTGAAAACTTTGTGTTGTCTGTTAACACTCGTGTGGGGTCTGCGAGCCCCCTATTGGGAGTGTGTCCGCGAATATACTATATAGTATATATATATATATATATATTAATATTATATAAAATCATATAATTAGTACTATATACTAAGATAATCCTGCAACTCATTATAATGATATTGATATATTTAGATATATTATATATATATTATAAACGTATACTACCTTATTCGACCTTTTTAAAATTAGTGCTTAAGACAGACACAGTATAAAAAGAAAGGCCCAAAATTTTCCGTAACCCCAGAGCGGAAAATCCTGCACCGTGTACTCCCATCCATAGATATATATATAATTATTATAATTTAGCATTTATAATGTATTAAAGTGGCAAATGATATTAATATTATATATATACTATACAATTTATTTTATTAAAAATGCTCAAAATATAATATAATAGAAAAAATATACGAATAGAGATTATATATAATTTATAACTACTATATACTTCTTAATATATCACTATACTATATATCTATTCTACACTGCTACTAATATTATACCGCGTACGTTTGTTTCTTTATTTTATAATTTTTATATTAAAACAGGATATTCTTTCTTCGCCGCGTGGGCAACGAGTGTGTTTTTGATCATTGTTTGGGTCCCAAGAACAAAACCACAAATAATAATGTGCACCGCCAGTCTAAAAGTTCTATGGCTTAAATTTCAAACCTATATATTTAATTTATGGCTATAATTACAAAGTTAGCCATTCTTTTACTATTATACTTCCAGTTTTTTCTATCTTTTTTTTTTTTTTTTTTTTTTTTTTTTTTTTTTAATAATTTTGACTATTTTATAGTCTCACTCTGTTATGTCCTTTTTATTTTTTTTGTTTTTTTTTTTTTTTTTTTTTGAGGCAAGTTTAGTGCCTTGATAGGGAGCCCGGCATACTGGCTCGGCCTCCTTTTTCCAGCTTAAACTGGCCCGAGCCGGTTGTCTATAAATTATATTTTTCTGTTTTCCCCTCTATGTTTCTTCTCCCCGATCTTAGTGAATCCTAGTCTGTGTTTCCCCTATTCTATCTTTATTTATTTAATTTACGTTCGATAAATTTTAAAATAATCAAGGTTATTCAGGGTCCTAAACTTATTCTCTATGGCAATTATGAATTCTTATGCATTGCGAAGTCAAGATAATTACATTAGATAATAATAATAATACCTATACTCCTTTAAGGTGATTTTAATCCTAATAGAAAATTTGGTATTTATTATATAATAATAAACATTAATAAATAATAATATAATTAATATAAAAATACATAGAGTAATATTTTTTTTCACAAATTATATATAAATAATGATTATAATTAAATAATATAATACATTATATATAAGTAGAATTTATATAATTCTTAATATGTAATATATTTGATTATTTTAAAAAAAATTTAATATATTATTATTTAAATTAAATTTATATTATAATCTTTAATTTATTGTATTAATTCATTATTTATTATTATTAATTATATTACATGATTATTATATATGTATTTATATCATCTAT
>JABUQX010032950.1:0-22500 GCA_015478945.1 Trachelipus rathkii
TGTACATAAATTCAGCTGAAGTTTATGTAAGTATACTATTGATTTACATGCAGCGGGAGGGAGGAGAAATATTAGTGTGCCAAAATATTCAAAATCGACTTATTTTGAATAGGAAAATATAGTCGAACAAAGAAAATTATATTCACTCAAATGTTTTAAAGATGCATAGTTCTGACTAAAAATAATTTATTATTATTATTATCATTATTATTTATTATTATTATTATTATTTATTATTATTCATTATTATTATTATTAAATATTATTATTTCCATTTTATTATTATTATTTTATTATTATTATTATTATATTGTTAATATTTATTATTATATTATTATATTATTATTCATTAATGTATTTGTATTAAGTAAAAGTTAAACATAAATTATGGAAGACAACAAAGAACTTATCTATAAGTATAAAGTGTAATTGAGAGGGAGGCTTACAGGGATACGATTTTAATAAAACAGATCAATTTTTGAAAAGAGACAGCAACTATGTGTATGTTATTGATTACTCTAACAAATTATTATTCTTAAAAGGTTTAAATTTTCTGAAACTCAGACTGAAAGGGACCGAGGACGTTTTTATATACGATTGGTTCCATCTTTACGGAAGGAGGACACCTTTTTCGTCTATCTGAAACAGTTGTGTTAAATTATATAAACTAAAAAAAAAATAAAGGAGAGAAAATTATTTTCTCATGTTTTATTTTTTATTCTGAATGGCAACATTTATATTTAATATCTTAAAATGAACACAAGTTTTTTGATGAACAAAACTTGAAGTTCAGTATTTAGTTTGTAGCCAACACATTGGAACCTGGTGACAACATTTTTTAGTTATTTTTGTTTTTTTTTTTTTTTTTCTATTCTTGCTGATTTATTGAGTTGAGTATCTTTTACTAATTATGTGTGTTTTCAATCGTTTTTCTCTTTTTGTAACTAAATTACTATCATATCATAAAATCTTTCATTCTGCTATTATGGCTTCCACTTCTGTGAATGTTTTTTTTTTTGTTTGTTTATAATAGAGAGACGTTATAATATAGTGATACCCAAATATTTAATATTTTCTTTGCTATTTTAACTTTTAAAGTTAATTATATTTTTAGTTGATTTTACTATTGTTGAATTAACATGACAATATAATTATTGGCATGTTGGATAATTTTTACCTGTGTTGAAAGACGCTATTATGGATATGGGAAAATAATCAATGTATCGTAACAGAATTTACAAATCATTTGAAAATCTTTTTTGTTACTTATATATAGCATTGAAGGTTTAAGTGTAATGACTATAAATTTACGTAGTTTGAAAACTTCTTTGGTAAATTTTTAACTTCCTGTACAACTCTAAAGGTTTTTTACAGGAAGCATAGTTATATTGAGGATGAAGGAGAGAATATATATTTTAAGAGGACTGACATCATTATTAAATTTCTAAACTGTGTATTCCTAACACTCCAAATTCTTTTAGACAGCTTTTCATGACAAATGTAGTAACGTATTACAATTTATTTCAATTATTTATTTTAATTTAATTTATTTTAATAAAAATTAATTTATAATTTAATTTATTTATAGTGTTTAATTTGTTTCTTAACTTTTTTCTTAATCATGTTTAATTATAAATAATGATTATTTAATTATTTTTTCTTAAATTTTTTTCAATTATTTAAATTTTTAATTATAATTTTTTTAATATATTTATAAAATAATTTAGTTATTTCAAAGTGTTAATTTCTTTTTTTAAGGTTAGGTTATTTATTTTTTGTTATATTTATTCATATAATATACGATTTTACAAACTTCTTGAATTAATTAATTTTTTCATCAGTTATTTTTATTTTTTTTATCATATAATTTAATAATTTTTTTTTATATAAAATTTACGTTTTATTTATTTAGTATAATTTAATAATTTTATTATTTTTTATGTTTATTTAATTATTTATTTATTATAATGTTTATATTTACTTAATAAATTTAATTATTTATTTATTCAATTAATTTTTTTATTTTTTTTATTTATTTATAAAATTTAATTAATTATTTTATTATCAAATTTAATTATTTAATTGAATTATATATTTTTTTAATTTTTATTTTATTTTAATTAAATAATTTTCTTTATTTAATTACATATTTAAGTCTTTAAAAAATTATTATTTAAACATATTTATTTATCTTTATTTTATTATTTAATTTAACTATTTTTCTTATTCCAATATTTTGTCTCTTTTTAATTTTTTAATTTAATTTTTTTTTTTTAAAAATTTTCGTTTAAAAAGTGAAATGAAATGCGAAGCTTTTAATCTTTTATCTCGCTCAAACATCAAAAATATAATCAATGATTTTTTCACTTTTAAGTACACATTCATGCATACATACATACGCACACTATTACATTCATATATACTATATATTATATATATATATATATATATATGTATACATCTTATCTTATATATATATTATATTATATATATATTAATAAATATTAAATATATATAAAATATTAAATATATAATATCATATATATAGTTATTATATTATATATATATATATATATTATATATATCCACCAACGAACATAACTATATAATAATATATATATTATATATAATAGATATATACTATTATATATATATATAATATATATATTATACATAATATATATATGTAATAATATTAATATAATATATAATTATATATATATATATATATATATTATATATATATATATATATATACAGTAATATAATTATATATATATATAATATATATAATTATAAAGATATATATATATTATAATATTACTATATATATACTATATAATTTGCCGTGGAAAGGTTTTTGAACTTTTGAAAAACTACTAAGTGCACTAAAACAAGATTAATATTTTATAAAAAATTTAAAAATTAATGTTATTGGTAATAATACGACTGAGGAATAGAATTCGAGAAAAGGCAACCACCCGTTACCACCTAACCAGATCAAGAACTAACGGCGATCTGTTCAACATCCCTAAGCTGAATCTCTAAAATGAAGTTTTTGGTAACCATCTAAGAGAAGAAAGGGGAAAAAGAGAGAGAGAGCAGAGAGAGAGACGAGAGAGAGAGAAGGAGAGGAGAGAGGAGAGATAGAGACGAGAGAGAGAGACGAGAGACGAGAGATAGAGAGAAGACTGAGACGAAGGATAGAAGCACAGTTGGGAGATGAGCAGCAGACTCTCCGGAAGGATTTATTTGTAACAATTAATATGTATGAAATTTTAGTCGAATTTTCTGAAAATTGATATTACACAAACAAACAACAATAGGTACACATGAACTGAGAAAAATCGAATGTTTAAAAACTTAAATATAAAAATATATTTGATATCAAAAAGCATTATAATTTTAAAAATAATATATTTTGATATTTAAGTTTAAGTAAAAGGAAAATTCAAGGTTATTTATTTAAAATATAATATACGAACCTATACTCCAATAAGCATATCAATTTACCGATTCGCTTGCGTTATATTGCAAGGCAACTACCTTCACCACTGTATATAAACTAGCACTAGGTATGCAATACACCTTAATTTCACCCACATCCAATAGTAATTCTGGCTGGTTCGCGTCTCCAGAGTGGACATAATATTGAACCCGCAGACGCAATCTGTTCTACACTACAATTTTCGCTTCGCTATAGTACAAGGCAGCTGTCGCAGGCATATAATAAACAGCACTTGATTTCAATACACTTAATTTCCTCACCACATCAAGAATAATACTGGCTGGTTCGTTTCCCAGAGTGGATATAATTTGGATATAATTTGGACCCAGACTGTATATCTTTTACAATTTGCATAATTATTAATAAAAAAAGTTATACAGTTAAATGGTATATGTTTAAAATTGCAATACACTTAAATTTTATGTGTTATTTATTTACACATTTAAGAATTATCTGGAAGGGTAACCTCCAGAGTGATTATAATTTACCCAGAGTTGGATTCTTCGTTTTCGTACACCAGTTTCGCATGCTATTTGATCCATTGCCAGCCAAATGGAACAACGAAGTTTCCTGGAATACCTAAATTATACATACACTTTATACATCTTCCTTAATACATACATATACAATTCAAGTTAAAATTGATTCACTTAAATATAAAATAAATGCACATGATCAATTTAAGATTTTACCTACATTCATGTGTACATCTAAGGTGTACATAAATCGTGAGTATTTATGTAAGTAATCTATTTGTATTTACATGCACCGAGAGAGAAATATTAGGTGCCCAAATATTCAAATCGATTTAGAATTAGGAAAATATATCGAAAAAGAAAATATATTCACTCAAGTTAAAATGATAGTCTGTAAAATAATTTATTATTATTATTATTATTATTATTATTATTATTATTATTATTATTATTATTATTATTATTATTATTATTATTATTATTATTATTATTATTATTATTATTATTTTATTATTATTATTAAGATAAAGTTAAATAAATTATGGAAGGAAAGATCTTATCTATTAAGTGTTGAGGTAGTGGTAAGGGATACTGATTGATATGAAACAGATTTTCGTGATGATAGAGAAGCAATATGGTATTGGATTACTCTTTAACAAATATATGTGATTTAAAGGTAAGAATTTTCTGAAAACTCAAGACTGAAAAGACCGAGTGACCTGATTTTTGATAACGGAATTTTCCGCAGGGATCCGGTACGGGACACTCTTTCGTTTATATGAAATAGTATAAAAAAGGAAGAAATATTTTCTCTGTTTTTATTCTGAATGGCAACATTTATATTAAATATCTTAAAATGAACACAAAGTTTTGTATGAACAAAAAGTAATTAATTATCAACAGTTTGGTATTGGTGAAAAACAAAATTGTTTTTTTTTTGTTTTTTTAAAGTTGAATGATATATGCTGGAATTCTTTACTAATATGTGTTTTTTCGTTTCTCTCTTTTTGAATAAATTATCTTTCATATCATAAAATCTTTCATCTGAAATTATTATTGTGAGTTCTGTGAGAGCTTTTTTTTTTGTTTGTTATAATAGACGGAGCGTTATAAGGTTACAATATTTAATATTTTCTTTGTAGCTGCTTTTTAAAATGTTTTGTAAGTTAATTATTTCTTTAATTGATTTTTACTATTAGTTTGAATTTAATATAGAACAATATAATTATTGCATAGTTGGGTAAATTTTTCCCCACGAGGGAGATTTGCTCTCTTCTGGAATTGAATTAAAATAATGTATGTGGAATTGTTATTCTGTCGGAGACCAATATTAATCGATGGAAATCTGTTGGTTTGTACTATTGATAGGCTGATGGAAACCAAGGGTTAAGGTGTAAATGACATAAATGTACCGTAGTTTGATGATACTTGGAAACTCTGTAAAGACTGTTAACCAGACTTGAAAGGTCATACTCAGGAAAGCTAGTCCTCTAACAGACGGAGGAAATTATATATATAGAGTGTACTGACTTCATTATTAAATTCTTAATACATTCATATTTCGTATCATATTAGGACAGCGCTTAAGTGAGAATTATTTTTTCTTAATTTATTTAATTGTTTAATTTTAATTTAATTTATTAGAAAATTCATTTATATTTAATTATTTTATCAAGTAATTTTTTGTCAGTATTTTAATTAAATAAAATAATAATTATTTAATTATTTTTCTGTTAATTTGTTCAATTATTTAATTTTGATTTAATTTATTTTAATATATTTAATAATTAATTTAATTTATTCATAACTTTAATTTGTTTTCCTAATTTTTACTTAATATTTTTGTTATATAGAGATTATATTAATTATTAAAATTTTGATTAATGTTTAATATAATTTATTATTTCAAGTTAAATTATTTCATATAAATTTAATAATGTTTTATTTATATTAAATTTACTTTTATATTAAGCTATAATTTAATAATTATATATTTTTTAAGTTTTTAATTTAATATATTTATTATAATGTTATATATTTTTAATATAAATTTTTATTTAGAAGATTTTGAGGAATCTTTCTATGTTATTTCAGTTATATCTTATAATTATTTAATTAATTATTTAATTATCGAAATTTTTTAATTATCTTCTCAGGAATTTTAATTTGGTTATTTTTATTTTTAATTAAATATCATTTTTCTTTATTTAATTATAATTTAATTCTTTAAAAAAATTATTTATTTAGAAAATATTTAATGATTATTATTTATTATATGAAACTTGCTCCTTGTAAATTTGAATAATGGCTACTTTTGTTATATTTTAATGTATAGATTTTTTTTTTTAGAAAATGTAAATAATCCTATGATAGTAAGTATATTTGATCTTTATCCCCTTCCTAACTATCAAAATATAATCAA
The DNA here is from genome assembly GCA_015478945.1 of Trachelipus rathkii. Taxonomy (NCBI): domain Eukaryota; kingdom Metazoa; phylum Arthropoda; class Malacostraca; order Isopoda; family Trachelipodidae; genus Trachelipus; species Trachelipus rathkii. The sequence goes on from JABUQX010032950.1 coordinate 6,407, forward strand.
TGATTTTTTCAGCTTTTAAGTACACATTCATGCATACATACAGATCGCACATCGTATACATTCATATATATTAGTATATATGGTATATATATATAATATATTATATATATATATATAGTATATATTATAGTTATCATATAATAATATAATAATATATATAATAATAAGTATATGCTATACTACAAATGCATACACACAATATATAAGGTTTCATTAGGTTATTAGGTTTAAGTATATATATCGTAGAATATAATAATGTATTCATACTAAACAATATAGTCCCAAGTATTGCTATACTACAAATGCATACACAAATATATAGTATATGTATAATATATTATATATATATATATATATATATTATATAATATATATATATATAGTATATATATAGTATATATAATATATATATAGTATATATATATATATATACTATATATATATAATTGCTGATATAATTACCATTAAAAACATGTGGATTAATATTTTAAAAATTTTAAAAACTTATTTATTGGTTAAGAGGAGGGGTCTGAGCTGAAAGACCACCGTAGATATTATATAGCATCAATGGCGATATATGAACATTCCCTAAAAGCATAATTTTAAGAACATTTTTTTAGACCATTAAGAAAAATAATGAAGAGAAGAGAGAGGGAGAGAGAGACGAGTTAAAGTAGAGGAAGAGAGAGAGAGAGGAGACGAGAGAGGAGAGAGAGAGATGAGAGAGAGAGAGGAGAAGAGAGATGATGAGATATATATATATGAGAGGAGAGAGAGAGACTCCCTGAGGATGATTTTAACAATTAATATGTATGAAATTTGTCAATTTTCTGATCATGATAAACACAACAAATAATAATAGTACAATGAACTGAGAAGAAATGCATGTTTAAAAACTTAAATATAATAATATTTTATTCTTCAAAATATTATATTTAATAAATAAATATATGTTAATGTTAATTTAAGTATACATTTCATTCAGTGTGTATTTTATTTAAAATATAGATATACGAACCATTACTCCACATAAGCTAATCAATACGATTCGCTTCGTATACTGCAAGCACTACGCCACACTGTAATAAACAGCACTAGGTTGCAATACACTTAATTTCCACCCACATCAAGAGTAATCTGGCTGGTTCGGTCTCCAGAGTGGACATAATTTGACCCAGACGACATCTTTTACAAACGCATTTATCCGGCGTAAGAAATCTCGCTTCAATGATTTCAGATAATAACATAAGAACTATATTTTTTCTTTTAAATATTTTAAAAATTAATTAATTATCAAAAATTGATAATTAACAACTAAATAAAATTCATTACCTTATAAGTTTCGTTCCCCTTCTTTCTCTCTCAATTTTAAAATAAATTTCTCATCATGATTTTTCAATTTCTGATAACAGAACATAAATGAGAGAAAATTTCTTACAAGAAAGTAGCTGGCTGGGTTTAGCATGATCTATTTTTGTGGTCATAATATATAATACATGTAAAAATAAATATCAATTTTTTACATTTTTTAAAATTTTAATAAAAAAATAAAAATAATAGATTAGATTAGATATGATATGATTTAGATAGATTAGATTGGAGAGATAGATTATGAGTTATTATAGGCTATAAAGAGTTTAATTATAGCGATTAAAGTGTATAATATAGTTATATCATTAATATGTTTGCGAAAATGTGTGTATTCTAAATGAACGAACTTATATTATTCTTTTGTTTCTTGACTTATGTTTTATATATATTAAAATGTGCTTATATATTAATCTCTGATAAGCCTTTTATAATAATATTGTAAATTTGATATATGGTTTTATTTATAACTTTTATATTTATATTTTTTTTATATTATTATATATATATATATTTTTAATATATATATATATTATTATTTATATTTTATATATTTTATATATATTTTATTATTATTTTTTTATTATTATATATATTATATATATATTTTTATTTTTATATATTTTTATTATATATATTATTATTATTTTTTTTCTTATTATATTATTATATTATTATTATATATCATATATTTATTTATATTATATTTATTATTAATTTATTATATATATATATATATATATATTTATATATTATTTTATATTATATTATGTTATTAACAAGTTTTTATACAAAATTATTATTTATAACTTACGATATAATACAATTATATTTATTTTATATTATACTTTATCTTTATTTATTAAATATATTTTTTTTTTTTATATTATAATATATTATTTATTATTTATATTATTTATAGATCATAGTGGTAGAAGGAGGCTCCTAAGAAGGGTTCGTCATCCCATAATATCTTTTTATTATCGAGATATAAATCCAATCTTAGGTCTCTATTATTAGTGTCTGCATAGCAATCAATTTTTTTATTTTGACTTTCCTAAAATAAAATATAAAAATAAAAAATAAAATATTATTAATAGATCTAAAAAAAAATTCTTAAGATTTTTTATAAAATCATTAAGCAGGTATTTTTAAAGATTTTCGATTTTCTCAATTGGCATACTACAGTAATTAGCAAGTGGAATTTTAAAAGAAATTGTTCAAACTTGTGATCCCGCATGTTCATAGTAACGGTTGTAATAGTTTCAATGTTGCGTTAAATACTTGGTATTGTAATGTAAAAAGAAGAAAGGAAAATAGATGAGAAGAGAAAAAGAAATTATAAAGAGTAAAGAAGTATGATATGATATATAATTGTAGGAAATTATATACTATATATTATATTATAATATACTATATATGGTAGGTTATAGCTATGTGTGATTTATTAGTTTGTAAGTGTCGTTGGTCTATTTTAGTTATTAGTGGTAGTTTAGTTATTAGTATATGGATAGGTGGTTTAGTGATGTAGGGTATATTAGTGGGTTTTATTTTTATATATATATATATTTATATCTTATTATCTTAATTTTATATTTGTTATTTTTTTCTGTATATATTATATATATACTTATTTATATATATTTGGTTTAGTGTAGTGTATTTTTGGCTATTGGGGAGTGTCTGAGTTGGCACCGTAATACTAGCGAGATATTATTTGGAGTTATGGAAATGTTTTGTTTATCTTTGTATAAATTTAAAGACTAATATTTGATGTGTTTTTTTGTTGTATTTTTGATATAAAATCATTAACGGATATTATTTTTGCATTATTTTAAACTAGGTGTTGTCATGCTAGTATGCATAATTCTGCTTGGTGTGAAATTCAATTAACGTGCAGTAGAATTTGTAAATATTTGTTTTTAAACACACTCAAATATATATAAGAATGTCATTTGGAGTTGAATGATAAAAGTTATCGCTAATGATTTTGAGAAAAAATAAAAAGAAAAAAAATTTATTTAAAAATATCCTGTGAATCTTTTATTAATTTTTTGGAATACATAGTAAATGGGTATTCGTTTGCACTTCTTGATTATACTTATTGAAAGAGAAGAAAGAATTAAAAATAAAAAATAAAATAGATAATATAAGAAAAAAAACAATAAAAATATATTTTTGAGCTGAAAATATTTTTGTGTTTTTTTTATTTAAGGTAGAAAGAGATGGATGAGCGTGGAGAGTGACAATTGTAATGGTTTGGCAGGTTATGTAATTGCAAACAGTGGATCACTCGAACGTCTCAATTCAATTCATTGTTATTTTTTTAGAGAAATTTCATTTGATTACTCATATATGTTGTGTTTTGTGTATTTTTGAGTGTTGATTTTGGTTTGAATGTTCTCGTTGATGTGTGTGTGGCTTGATTGTTGATTGTTTATATTCGCAGGATTATTGCTATTTGTGGAATTGTGTTCTTTTAGGCGATTGTTTGTTTTTTTTCGCAAAATAAGATAATATATTATAAGAATATAAAAAAAAAATATTAATAAGTAAAATTTGAATTTTTATATATATAGTATTATTAATAAAAAGTTCTGCAACTCAGAGGATCTATTGGTTTGTCGGGTAAGTTAGGTAGGTAGTAGTGTATACTTTTCATGTTAGTATGGTCTCGTTAGTAGGTGAGCTCTCTCTACTGAGTATCGTTTGAATATCATCATATTCTACATTGTTGTCAATACTACTCTTTTCCGGTTTAGTGTTCAACGGTATATTTGGAAACTTACTTCTATATACTTTCCATTAGTTGTACTTCATGGCGTAAGAATATATTCTTAGATAAATTTACATGTAAATAATATATGTATTCATAAACTTAGCTAAAATTTTATTTAAATTGACCTGATCTTGTGTGTATGTAGTATATAATGATATTATATTTTATAAAATTTTAGATTTAATTATATATGTGTGGTTTGTTATGTGTTGTGTCTAGAGTTCTCGTGGTCTTCGATCCCCTCCCGGACTCCCCAGAGTGAATACCTCTGTAAATACTTTTTTCCTTTTTTATCATATATGTGACGCGGGTCTGTGTCCATATTGTTTATGTAGCTCTGGGTTTTGGTGTGCTCTTTATGAAAAAAATATTATATACTATCTCATGGAAGTTTGTCAGAAGTTGACAAAAGATTGAGTATCGTTGTGTCATATTATTGAATTATGATAATGAGCGAATAAAATTTTTTGTTCTGCTTAAAATTAAAAGTTCAAAAAGTTCTTTTATCAATAGTTTCGTGTACACGGGTGTCGAATCTTAAATTTCTCATGAGTGTGGTGCAGAGTGTGTCTGACTGAGAGAGTTACGTTATACAGAAATGGGAGGGATATTTTGTGCAGAGACATTAAGAATGTAGTACAATCGGTTTTTGTTTGTTTTCGTTGATAGCAAATTGAGCTATCGTGTGTGCAAGTGATCATCGGGCAAATATACAAATAAATCAAATCAATAAATATATGTCCATATTTTTTTAAATTTTGAAGTTTTTATTATTTTAAATAAATAAAAAATATATTTTTTTTAAATTTTGTAATTTTATTTTTTTTAAATAACCCGTGAGGAAAGTTTTTTCGGCGTTATTTTTTTAAATTTTGTATATGTTTCTTCCTTGGTTTTTGTATAATTGGAGATGTTGGGTTTGTTAATGATTTTGTTAAGTTTTTTTATTTTTTTGGAATGAGTTTAATGTAATAAGATAGATGTATATTTATTATTATTTTTTTTAATATTTGTAATTGTGTGATAATTTAAAAAGTTTTTTAAATTAATTAATAATTATTTGTGTTTGTTTTAGAAGCTTCACTATAATCAAATCGTACTGGCCTATCTCATTGTGATCATATTGTTCTAATAAGTTCTTGTTGTGTGTTTCCGAGAATCTCTTAAATATTACTTTTGCGTGGCGTATGTGGGCTTTGAACTCGCTCCGCGCGAGCCTTTAGCTCCTATTAGTTTTTAGTGTGAGATGGGGATATCTTGGTGCAACAAGCATTTTGTTATGAATCTTTTTCTGAAAGTTTTCAGTTTTATTATGACATGTTTAGTTATGCTAAATAGCAGTTGTAGTTGTATGGTTTTGTTTGAAGAGAGAGAGATGAGAGAGAGAGGCGTGAGGAGTGAGTAGAGAGAGGAGAAGAGAGAGGAGAGATATGAGAGGAGGATATATATAAAATTTCCAACTACATATAAAAATAATTACTGTACGAACATTACATAAAATTAGAGAGAGAGAAGGAAGAGACGAGAGAGAGATGGAGAGAGAGAGAAGAGAGAGAGAGAGAGAGTAGAGATGAGAATATGAGAGAGATGTAGAGAGATGAGATAGAGAGAGAGCTTTAATTATAAAGATGATTATTTAGTATTAGGGTCACATATATTCATTGAATATAGAAAATTCCAATGTTATTCAATGAACGAACTTTTTAATCTTTGATATGTAAATATTACCTATATTATTATCTTCCGACAATGTTCTTCATTTTAGATTTAGTTGTGGGAGAATATTGTGTATATTATTATTTATTATATATATTATCTATATTTTACATTTTTTATGGATATATTTATATGTTATATTAGTTTATCAATTATACTTTTGGCCGGTGAGTATATAGTAGGTTTCTAGTAGTTCATATATATTTTATGTATAGGTATATGATTTTATGAGTTGCTGGTAGTAAGTATAGTATATCCTCGTGGTTGTCGGTATCTGACTTGCCTAAATGTGGTGGCCTTTTATTTTCGATGTAGCAGGATGGCATCCTTATATCTTTTTTACTAGCAGGATGATTAGGTAAGTTTGGGTATGAAGATGCCATTGTGGTATAAGAAGATGATATGATTAGTTATTTCTAACATGAGGATGTAGTAGGAGTTCAAGTATAAGAAGTATGATATGTATAAATGATCCTCTTTTCGTTGTTGAGTGTATTAGCTCGTATCTCTGGCTTCGTAGGAGGCGAATGGTTGCGGTCACAGCCTTTCCAAGCGGCGTTTTTCAGGCGGCCTATTTTGCCCTCCAACGTCTTACTGGGTGTCGCGAATTTTGTGATTCGTAATTCATTAGATCGCAGTCCTCTATTTCCGCTGAATCTTATCATCTCTAACTTCGAAACATTTCTGTGATCATGCCTTTTCTAAATAAATTCTTATTTCTTTTGTGTTATAATTTTATCTGACTTTATCTGACTGTAGAGTACCTCAAAAGGATCTCAAATCAGAACGAGTTATATATTATATATTTCTACTTGACTTTATGTCATAAAATTTTGCTTCGCCGCAAAATCTAGCATAGTAGTTACGAACATAAATTAAATATTTTTACAAATAGTTAATGGAGTGCTACATTCTTTTTTTTTTTCCTCGCTAACACGGGAGTGAGAAAAGTATGTTATATTTTTATATATATATTCAATAAATAATAACTAAATATACATAATAATCGAACAGAAACTTGCGTTTATACAACTCATTTAATCTTTGTCCCGAATTGTACTATGTTCGAGTTTATGACTCATATTATTTTCATTTGCTAAGGCAAATAATAATTATACTTTCATTTGAAATTTTGATATAAATATTTCGGTATTTTGGACATGAGGTATAACCATTCGAAGATTCTAATATCATATATTACAAGATATTTTTTTTGTATACATAACAATATACACATTATATTTTTATATTATTTTCTAAAAATAAATATAGTTGCATTTGAAATACAGAGTCTATATTTGGTGTTATATTTCTGTGAGAGTTATTAATATCAAACATAAAAACTATTTTAGATTGCATATAAGTTTCAAAATATTGTTGAATAATAATATATTATTGATCTGAAATACAATTGAGAGTGAGTGCACCAGTTTATAATATGTGCTGCCCTGTGATCCGTATGACCATTGAAATTTCCAAGGAGAGAGGTCCTAGATGAAGCACTGCGTGTTCTAACGTGTATCCATGATCTTGACCAACGATGCTGCGCACGTAGTTTTCAAAGTTGTAGTTACGAGAGAAACATTGCTTGACATATGTATGACTACGTAAATGTTTTGCTTTGAAGTTTTAGGTTCTATTTATTTGCAATTCAATTATTCTCATACTATAAAAGGAAGAGGTCATCATGAACCATTTAGTAAATTCGAAAAATGGAATCATAAGTTCGTAGTGGATATTCTAAATAATGAATTTCTGCCCATATAATCCATAACATTAAAATTGATCGAAAGATAAATCCATATACCGTTAAAAGGAAGTTTTATCATATCGTATAAGATGAGGTACGAATGTTTGTCTTGATAATTTAAGGTGTCCTTTAATTTTGATAAAATTTCTTGTGTCCATTAACATAAAAGGGAGCGGTCACTGAACCATTTAGAATTCGAAAAGTAAATCAGCGTTCGTTTAGTGGAATTTCAAAAATGAGTTTCTGCCCATAATCCAAACTTGAACTGATGAAGTAAATCCATGGCGTAATAGGAATTATTGTACTTATGGTTCTCATCGTATGAATCCTTACGAACTAAGTGATAGTTGTGCTGAAAAGCTGAAAGACCACCTAATCCAAAATTAATTAAATATTGTCAAAATTGAAGGTGTAGGTTGTTTGAGTAAAGTTTATTCGCTTGACTCCATGTTTCTCTTCCGAGTGTGTTTGGCTGAGTTTAGTGTAGCATTTGTTGTGGGTTAGTGTGAATTTGGTGTAAGTGTTTGTTTTTACTGTAATTTTTCTTTGTTTTTTGTATGATGTAGGTGCCGAAGGAAGTTTCAATGTGGTGTGTTCTCTTCTCGGGTTCAATCACCTGTACAGCATTATATAGGGTATGCGCGGCTTGCTAAACTTGGTTGCTTATTGTTTATGAGTCATAGCAACCTATATTTAAGAGGGATGATGGTAGAGTGTATATTAAAGTGATCCATTTTTTAAAATGATTGAATATGGTACTTTGAACATAAGTATGAGTGATGTCTAAGGTAAAGAGGTAAAGTGTGAGAGTGGAGAGTGACCTGTCTGTAGGATGTATGAGCTCTTCTTCGTAGCGGTGCGGAATTGGTAGTCACAAGGCCTTTGTTTCTCAGCAGCGTTTTGTTTGCACTCGCTAATGATTTGCTCTCCAACGTCGTTCGTGCTGCGCGAAATATGTGTGTCCGGCAGGAAAGTACATAGGTCGCAGTGCACTTTTGTCTTGAAACGTTTGAGTTCTCTCTTGCCGGGAGGTTTAGTGTTGGAGAGTGAGTGATCTTGAGGTGAAATTTATTTTCTTTGTGATATCCAAACTTGAACTTTTGTCTTATTTGACTGCCTATCTGACTGAGAGTTTCTCAAAAGAACAAGTTATATATATTTTCACTTTGACTTTATGTGGAAAATTTGTGGCTCGCGCAACTCTTGCATAAGTACGATATGAGTAAATTAAAAATTTTTTACAGGAGAGTTAATGGTATGTGCTACATATATATATAATTAGTATAGGTAGTATATTATATATAGTATATATATATCGGTGATGAAGTTACTATATGGTATCGTTATCGTAGTATTATGTATTATTATTTTGTCTGTATAAGTATTTTATTTATACTTATTTAATTAGTGATTATACCGGTAGGGATAGGGGTGAGTTATATGAATATAGCTGGGTATTATATATTTTTTTATGGTATGAGAGAGTAGTGAGCATGCTATCTAATTATCTTTTATTATTATATATATATATTATTATATTATTATTTTTTTTAGATATATCAGTTATTTGATCTATAGTTGATATATATATATATATATATATATTTAGTTATTTATTTTTATGAGTGAGTGAGATAATATATATATATAGTACTACTACTGATATCGCTATATATATAATATATATCGGTTGGTTTTCATATATATATTATTATATTGTTATATTAGTATTTTTTTATTATATTATATTATAGTTTATTATATGTTTTTTTATTATATACTCAAAACTTTTTATTTTTAATTTGTAAAAAAAATTTATAATTTATGTTTTCGTTACTTATGGCTTAAGATTTGCGCCCTTAGCAAAATTTTAGCATAGCGAAGTGAAATAATATACTAACCCGTCCTGTTGAGATACTCTTTCAGCTCAGAAGTTAAATTAACAATAAGAACCAGAAGAAATAAATTCACTCAAGATACTCTCTCCAGAAATCCTCCGGCAAGAGAGGTAACTTTGTATGTCAAGAAATGGGCTGCGACTCTGATATTGCTATCATAAAAAATTTTTCGCATAAAACGAAGAGTCAGAGGCAGGGGTGGAAAACGCATGCGCTGGAACAGTCTGTGACTACCAATTCCTACGAATGAAAGAGATATTCTTCTAATCGCAAAGTGCGACGTGTTTGTTCTTTACTTTTTATTGAATATCTTTATTATCTATGTTGAATAAATACCTCATTTCAAATATGGATTTTTAATTTACCATCATCTTATTATAGGGTGCTTGCTCTTAAAGATAGGCCACAACTAGCAAGTTATCCTTTATTATTGAGAGGGTGTGTATTACTCCGGAGAATAACACTTCAGAATTCTTCAATTTCAACGCCTTCTTAAAATTATTATCACTAAATATGAAGAAAGAAAAAACCTCTACAATAACACTAAAATCCAATTCTAGAAATCAGGCGCTCGTGATGAAAATGATTCGAGATGCAAACGAAACTTCAATTTTCATTTTATTTTTGGATATGGTCTTCCACCGTTTTCACAACTTTCATCTAGTTCGATTGGAATTCATTGTAGACATATGCAAAACTTCCTTTTTCGGGTCAATTGTTATTTCTGTTCAGTCATTTTAAGTTTGGATTAGTCCGGGCAGATGAATTCTATTTTTGGACTTCACTACGAACTCTGAGTGTCTTTTCGAATTCTTAAAGGTTTTTCGGCCGTCCTTTTGAGACTGTATGACAGAAAATTTTTTCCAATAAAGGACCTAAATTTCAAGCATCTTCGCCTCTACATATGTACTTCTTCTTTACTGTATGGATTTTTTCTTCATATTTGTAAGCTTTGGATTATGGCAGGAAATTTCATTCTTTGGTATACACTGAGACATTGATTCCTTTTCGAATCTAAATCGGTTCTGTGCCGCTTCCCTTTTATGTATGAAGAAATTTTTAAACTAAAGGACCTAAATTTCAAAGCAACTTCGATTCTACATATTCTACATATGTCAAGATTTGTTTCTCTCGTAACTACTAGCTTTGAAAAACCTTATTTTACTTTTGCGCTATTGATTTTAATAGTGATGGAATTACGTGTAGATATAGTCCTTATTTATTCTTTGGACCTTTCATTTGATTCAGACGTTCGATCGATGTGGCCTATTAACTTGTGAAAATTCAATTGTTCATATCAATAATTATGTATGAACATTTTTGTATTTTTATGCTTTTAAAAATATTTGTATGTTTGTTTATATCTAACGGATATAAATAATATGCTTGTTGTTTGAATTTGCTATCCTTTTATTTCTGTATATCATAACTATTATGTATTTTTTACTATTTCAGACATATTTGTATAATATTCGTTTAGATCTTCGGATGTATACCACATTATGCTCGTATTTGAATACTTACATTTCTTGTATACGGTATTCTTTGCCTTCAAAAATTTTGTATGTCTACTTATGTCTCGACATAATTAGATATGCTTGCATTTGAAAGTACTTTTAACTTTATGTATTTTAGTTATTATTTTTAACTGCATTGGGAATAATGTTCTTATATGTTTGTGCGCATTGTTAAATGGCCACAAATATGTATACATTTGTACTGAAGGTTAATTTTATATCTTGGATAATTATTATTAACATACTTTCTCACTTCCGTGTTTAGGGCGGAATTAATATATGTACTCGCATTTTAACTGTAAACGGATAAAATTTAATTTATGTTTTTTACGTAATTATGCTAAGATTTGCGCGAGCACAATGTTTAGCAAATAGGGTAGTCGAAGTGAAATAATACTAAACCCGGTCCTGTGAGATACTTACTTTCAGTCAGAATAAAATTAACAATAAGAATCAAGAAATAAATTCACTCCACCCACGATACCTCTCCAGAAATCCTCCCGCAAGAGAGTAAATTCAAGGAAAGGGCCTGCGACTCTGAATTTTCGATCACAAATTTCCGCTAAACACGAAGAGTCAGAGGCAAGGGCGAAAACGCTGGAACAGGCTGTGACTACCAATTCGCCTACGAAGAGAGAGTATACTCACAAGAAGGGACTTTTGTTCTGTTACTTTCATTGAATTATCTTTATTATCTATTTCGATAGTATTTATATCCTGCATTTATTGAAGAGATTTTGTATTTTTTAAATTTACCATATCTTATATAGGGTGCCTTTGCTTCTTAAAGAAGCTCACCAAACTTATGGGCAAGTCGTTACCCTATATATAGTATATATATCTTATATATATATATTATTATATATATTATATAGTATTTTTATTATATATATATAATTAGGATTTAATTTTATTCTATAGGATATATATGAATATAGATATATATATATTATATATATATATATATTTTAATCATTATTTGTGAATATCAACGGCAACATACAATAGTATAGTAATTAATAATAATATCTAATGAATTCCTTCTTAGAATTTCTAATAATAAATAATAATAAATAATAATAATAATAATAGCCAATAATAGTATTAATAATAATAATATTAATAATAATAATAATTAGTAATAAAATAATAATAATAATAATAATAATAATAATAATCAATATGAATAATGAATAATAATAATAATAATAATAATAATAATGATAATAATAATATAAATTAATCACATAATATAATAATATTAATGAGGTTAATTTAATTATATATTAATGTAATATATTAAGGAGGAATACTAATTAATAATTGATAAAAATACATATTATAAAATAAATAATAATATAAATAGTAATAATCATGGTAATTTCAAATTAGAATAGTATTATAGATTTACTTAATAATTTGGATTAAGAAAAACAAAATTATACATAATATAATATAATTAATAATATATAATAATCAATATTTAATAAAAAAAAAAAATAATAAATTAATTAATAATAATTATATATATTAATCATGAATTAATAATAATAATAATTTAATAATAATAATATTAATAATAAATATTTAATAATAATAATTATATATAAATGAATTAATTACACTATTATATTATTATTGTTCATATAATAATAATAATCGAAACGTTAATCAATTATAAAAGTTAAAAATAATTTTCATAAATAATAATAAATATAATTATTAATAATATTTTATAATATTAATAATAATAATATATAATAATATAATAATTAATAATAATATATAATAATTTAATAATAATTAATAATAATATATTAATAATAATATATATAATAATAATAATATAGAATTATTTATAATCCCAATTAAACAAAAAAATATATTAATTATTAATATTAAAAATAATAAAATAATAATATATAGATAATAATATTACTAAATCAAATAATAATAATAATAATAATAATAATAATGGGTAATAATTTTAATAATATATAATTAATAATTATCATTCTTAATAACAATAATAATACATAATAGTAATAATAAATAATATATATATAGATAATAATAATAATAATAATAATAATATAATAATTAATAATAATAATAATAGATAATAATTAATAATAATAATAATAATAATAATAACAATAATACTCATAATAAATAATAATATAATAATAATAATGAATGTAATATATAATATTATATAATCAATAATAATATAATAATAATAATAATAATATAATAATGTATAATGAAATTAATAATAAATAATAATAATTAATATAAATAATAAATAATAATAATAATAATAATAATAATTGAAGATAATGTCAAGGAAAAATGTAAAAATAAATGATGTATTCTAAAAATTGTTTTTTTATTAAATTTTTTAGTTTTATTTCAAAAAAAATATTTGTTTTTTTTTAAATTTATTATTTTTTTTTATTTTTTTTTATATATCAAATTAATTTTCGAAACATTGAATTGTACACCTACTTGAACCCATTCGGTTACCAAGTAGAAATAATATTCATTATTGGCCGTTGAAACTGCAAAAATCGCTGAAATTTTCCTTGTTATTATTTTTATATATGGTTTTGTAGATAATTTTTTGGCATGTATATAATAATAGTGTAGTCTTATATTAATTAATTATATGCTTTATAATAAAACAAAAAAAAAAAAAGTTCTTTTGAAAAAAATAATATTTTTCGATTTTTATTTTTGTTTTCGTGTATTATTGCATAGGAAATGAAATTTTATATTTATATTTTGATTATACGTTATTCATATCATTATGATAGTTTTATTATATTATATATATATATATAATATATATATATATATAATATTAGTATATATTTTGTTTATGTTATATATAATATATATATATATTCTGTATATATTATTATTATTTATTATATTATTATTATTACAGTATATATATATATATTATTATATATATGTATATATATGTTATATTATTTATATATATATTTTAATATTTTTATCAGATTTGGTATAGTATTGATTTATTTTTATAATTTTATTTTACTATATATATATTATATAATTAATATATATATATCATACTATATCATTTTTTTTATTAGTATTTTATTTTTTATAATATATATTTTTTTTTTTTTTATATATTTTGATTTTATTACTTTTATTATTGTTATGTATAATTTAATATTCCATGCAAGTCTCTAGTGCTGTTCGGGAAGCATTGGAAAAAAAGATTGCGGTGCGGCTGCGGTGCTGTGGAAGAAAAATTCGATGCGCTCGGCTAATTACTACAGTGACCAAGTGATATTCTGTGAATCCGGCTCATAGGATATAGTATAATACAGATTTGAAAATGAACTTTGAACAAATTTTTTGGATTGAAAAAATTAAGCAAAGAATATTGAATATAATTTTAAAAACCAATTTAAAAAAAGTTCGAATTTAAATTTTAAAACAAAAAACAAATTTAACCGTTCCGCATTATGTTGGATATGAGCCAGAATCAATTTAAAAGTATAAGAAGATTGGTTCAGTTTATAGTAGTTACAATCTTTCATCCTTAATGACATAAGAGATACAATATAAATTTTATATTATTACAATTTCAATAAGGCAATAAATTCGGCTGCAATTTCCTCCTATCTAAATGGGTCTACTGAATTTAACACAGTGTTGTGTCGCTTGTTGAGCCCCGAATAACAATACATTCATTTCTTATAATTCATCATTGTTAATTACAGCTATATTTTGAGTATCAACATATGCTGATGCCTCTTTCTTTCAATAAAAATTTCAATTGTATTAAATTTTTGTGACTGATACGAAGTGAATAATTAAGAATCATGTTCTGAACAACTAATGACTGTCCCGATCAGTGTATACGTAGCTATGAGTTTTTTTTATAGCTCTGAATAATTATGTACACAAATTAACAATATGATGATAATAATAGGGTTGAGATTGGTAATAATTTTTCAATAATGATTAATAATATATAAGTAATTATAATAATAATAGTGGTAAAAATAATTTTCTTAACAATAAATAATAATAATAATGTAATGAATAGAAAATAATATAATATTAAATAGAGTAAAGCTATCAATAAATAAGGAATACGAATGAATAATAAGAATAATATGTATAAAGAATGTATAATAATCATAATAATATTTATAATAATTTTATTATTAATAATAATTTTATAATAGTAGAAAATAAAATAATATATAGATATATAATAATAATCAACAATAATAATAATAATTAAAATATATAATATTATAATAATAATAATAATAAATAATAATAATAATAATAATAGATATAATAATATAATAATAATAATAATCAATAATAATAATAATAATAATAATAATATGAGTGAATATTATATATATTATTGAGTAATACTAAATTATCATAATCGATATTAATACTAGAGTGACTACCCGAATTAGGGTATATTAAATCTTATGTTTTCATTAATCTTCTAACTAATTAGGTTGCAATAATAACAAAATTGAATAATAACAATAATAATTAATATTTATAATAATTAATAATTGTAATTTAATAATAATTGTAATTTAAATAGATAATGTTATATAATAATAATTTAATAATAATAATACTAATGAAAAAAATGAGGATAATTTACATATAATTGAGGTAAGAGATCAAGTTAACGAATGCAATACGATGACTAATAAATGGTAAAAACAACAATAATTATACTAAGAGAATAATAATAATATATAATGAATAAAATATTTTAACCAATAAAATTAATTAAAATAATAATAATAATAATAATAATTTAATAATAATTTTAATATAATAATAATATAATGAAAACAATAAATAATAATATTAATAATAATAATAATAATAATAATAATAATAATAAATTAATAATATAATAATAATAATAATAATGAGATGATAAGATATTAATAATAATAATTAATTAATAATAATCAAATAATAATACATAATAATAATATAATAATAATAGGATGTAATATTAATATAATATAATA
>JABUQX010032950.1:37500-45000 GCA_015478945.1 Trachelipus rathkii
ATCTTTTGTTTTGGCACCGCACCGCATTGCTATCCATTTTTTGCTTTGGTACCGCATCGCAACACACCACACCACACCACACCACACCACACCACACCACACCACACCACACCACACCTCTATAACTTTTACAACCGCATCTAGACACTACAATTGTGTGCCCCACGGCACCGGTGCGGTGCGGTACGGTGCGGGGCGGTGCGGTTTACCCTATTACAGCCCCTACAAATGAACTATATAACCTTGTTTGTATTTTAGGGTTAATATATATTTAAACTAAGAACGACTCTAATTTTATAAAGTTAAATAAGTACGTTGTAAAATAAATAAACTATTTAAAAGAAAAGAGAAAATGTTTTAATTATAAGCATTTTAATTAAAGAAATTTAAAACAAAAACTTTGTTTTGAATTTATAATTTGGAAAGAAAAATGGCGGTTAAGTAAGCTAAGATCCTGTTGTTTATGTATTTATATTTTAAATTATTATTATTATTATTATTATTATTATTATTATTATTATTATTATTATTATTATTATTATTATTATTATTATTATTATTATTATTATTATTATTATTATTATTATTTTGAACTTTTCAGTTTCAAAAACTACAAGAGAGTTGACTCTGTCATGGAAAAACTTGTCCCCGATCAAGATGTACAAACACCTCAAAATGCCGCAGTTCCAAATTAAGGAAATCGTTCACACAACGTGTGGAGAATCTATTCAGATTGGTAAGTACTACTACTTCTTATATTAGTAAATAGTATACTACTGTAGTAAGTAGTAAGTACTACATATTATAATAGTAAGTATTACATCTTATAATAGTAGTATTTAAAGTAGTTTCTTTAAAAATAAAGTTACTAGTTACTGTACACTCAACCATATAACTACTCGTAATTGACTGGGTTTCTGCCACAACCTTTATATATATATATATATATATATATATATATATATATATATATATATATATATATATATAATATATATATATATATATATATATATATATATATATATATATATATATATATATATATATATATATATATATATATATATATATATATATATATATATATATATATTAAAATTTACCATGAAATAAAATCTTTGATAAAATATAAAATAAAATTTTTAATATATATTTTTTGGCATTATTATGGAAAAGAACATAAATTGTTAAAAAAATAAAACAAATGAAGATGTTGTATGGGTAGCTATTTAAATATATTAATTATAAGTTTTAATCGAAGTTCTTCAAACGTCTTTTAGCTTTATTGAAGAATGTATATATAGTTGGGACACGATGTTTTGATTAATTTGCCTGAAAAACAACTTAGGTTCCCAAATGTTCTATTCGTAAGGTACTTCTCAGTTTTCTTAAGTACTCTAAATGTATTAAATTTTATCTAAGTAGTTATTTAGTTGAGTGCAGTTCTGCGATCAAATCATAACACTACTGGTGCTACTTTAGATACTATAGGTAGTTCCACTATGTCTGGCGCTACTGTCCCTACTAGTAAGAGTTTTAGCTGTTGTACTTAGCCTAACATTTACCTCTGTCACTAGTAAAATTTCGAGTTGTTCCACTAATCCTAACACTACTGTTGTTACTATGATACTTAAGTAGTTCCAATAAGCCTAGCACAACTGCTGCGACCAGTGATACTTTGAGTTGTTCTACCAAGCCTTGCACTACTACTGCTGTTAGTGAAATTTAAGTAGTTCTGCTATGCCCAGCACTACTGCATCTAGTAATGACACTTTAAGCAGTTCCACCAAGGCATACAATACTGTTGTTACAAGTGATACTTTAAATATTACAACTACACCAAACTATATTGCTACCATTACTTCTGCTGCAACTATTTTACTACTATTAGACAGACTACTGTTTTAATAATATTTTAAATGCTTGTAATATTGGTATTACTACTGATATTATTGGAACTACTATGTACTTAGTCTACCAATGATATAGCATAACTACTATGTACTTATACTACATCATTGGTACTGTACACAATAATAACATTATCACTACTGATAATTCAAGTATAGAATTAGCATTACTCTTAATATAACTACCCTTTCACTAATTTTATTACTTATCATTATGATACTAATGCCAATATGAAGATAACTTTCACTAATATGATTATTTTTAGTATTGCTAAACAAATCAGTGACTCTAGAACAACAACCATTACTCTTAGAATTGCTTAGTACTACTTAGTACTATACACGATACTACCTTTATGTCGTTCATACTTCTGTTATTCTAAATTTTGGAAGTAACATCTATGAAATTCATATTTCAAAGTTAATAATAATAATAATAATAATAATAATAATAATAATAATAATAATAATAATAATAATAATAATAATAATAATAATAATAATAATAATAATAATAATAATAATAATAATAATAATAATAATTATATATATATATATATATATATATATATATATATATATATATATATATATATATATATATATATATATATATATATATATATATATTTATTGTATATATATTTATATATATATATATATATATATATATATATATATATATATATATATATATATATATATATATATATATATATTATTAGGTAACTACAGCTGTTTAGTGGCAGAATTTTATCTGCAAAGATCGATTGGTTTCCATCTTGTTCAGTCATATTTGCCAACGACTCTTATTGTTGCCATATCATGGGTCTCATTTTGGATGGACGTAGACTCCGTTCCAGCGAGAACCACATTGGGGGTCACGACCCTACTGGCTGTGTCAACCAAGTCAGGTAAGGTAGAAATGTTAAACAACGAGCAAAAGTAGGATATTCTGTTATTATTATTATTATTATTATTATTATTATTATTATTATTATTATTATTATTATTATTATTATTATTATTATTATTATTATTATTATTATTATTATTATTATTATTATTATTATTATTATTATTATTGTTATTGTTATTGTTATTGTTATTATTATTATTATTATTATTATTATTATTATTATTATTATTATTATTATTATTATTATTATTATTATTATTATTATTATTATTATTATTATTATTATTATTATTATTATTGTTATTATGAAAAATATTTTTTTCTGAACTCGACCAATGAATATTTCGTCTTTTTTTTTTTTTTTTTTTTTTTTTTTTCGTAGTTTCACTCAATAATCCAAAAAACAATTTAAAAAAATAAACCATGAAAAACAATTTCTTATGTTTCATTTTTTAGTCTTATGCATTAAAAAATATATATTCAAACGATAAAAGGTACAAGTCTTATAATCCACAAATTTAGAAATTGAATGAAAATTTACGTTACAATATTACACTAACCACTACAAATATGTTTGATCACGAATCAGAAATTTTAAAAATGTTCCTTTTATATATATATATATATATATATATATATATATATATATATATATATATATATATATATATATATATATATATATATATATATATATATATATATATATATATATATATATATATATATATATATATATATATATATATATATATATATATATATATATATATATATATATATATATATATATATATGTACTAAATGATTTGTGCTCAAAGAAGATTGGATGTTTCGTCGCGGTCAGAACATATGAAGATTTTCTTTGCATGGTTATAGGGCGACAGGGCTAGCAACCCGGTCCTTTCCTTCTGCTTATATTACTCTTGGACCAGCGTTGGATTCTTATGCGCCTAGAAGCACAATCATCTGGAGAACTCTGGGAGAACGAGTTTTGAGGCCTAATGGAAGAAGATGCTAGTTCTACTGAAAGGGCGAAAACCCTACCTGAGAGTGTTTAACTTGAGGACTGGCGTCGGAAACCATTGCGCCGAGAAATGATTTTTCTAGAGTGCTCTAGGGTTAAGAGTTTCGGACCAGAAGAAGAAGATGCTGGACCAACTGACAGGGCGAAAGCCCTTCCTGGGAGTTGTTATGTTATAGGTTATGGTTGTAGGTTAGGTTATATATATATATATATATATATATATAAAATATATATATATATATATATATATATATATATATATATATATATATATATATATATATATATATATATATATATATATATATATATAGAGAGAGAGAGAGAGAGAGAGAGAGAGACAGACAGACAGACAGACAGACAGACAGACAGACAGACAGACAGACAGACAGACAGACAGACAGACAGACAGACAGACAGACAGACAGACAGATAGACAGACAGACAGACAGACAGACAGACAGACAGACAGACAGATAGATAGATAGATAGATAGATAGATAGATAGATAGATAGATAGATAGATAGATAGATAGATAGATAGATAGATAGATAGATATATAGATAGATAGATAGATAGATAGATAGATAGATAGATAGATTTCATATATTGGTTAAATTATCCCCAATATATAATTTAGTACACCAAAAATAAATAAAAACCTACTTCAAAACCTCAACGAACTAAACCCATGTAACTAAAACAGTAAAATTAAGTAACAAAGAGAGTGAAAAAGAGATTAAGATTAAAAATAATTAATAACCCAAACTTTCGACCTCTAGACCTGAAGGGTTTTAATTCAAGGAAATGTAGTAAAAGAAGAATGAGGATTAAATTATAATATAAATTACTGGACTGCTTTAGTCCATTCAATCAAATTAATAATGCATCTTTCTATGAAGCCCTTCGTAAAGCCCTTTATAAAGCCCTTTATAAAGCCCTTTATAAAGCCCTTATATCCTTCATTAATAAATTATTTTATTTAACAAGTTATCAAGATTTGTTTTCACTGGATTTTTGTTGGAATTTTTTTTGGTGTTTATTATTTTATAAATGATTCTGGGAAATTTTTTTTCCTCTATACATTATTGCAAAATAAAATTATTTTAACAGAATTCTTATCAATCATATAATTATGTTCATTGCTATGTTGGTACAGAGTAGAGTTACAAATCCCCGTTAATTAAACTATAATTATGATGTAATAGACACACAGTCACACACACCTCCACACACACACACACACACACACGTCTTTTGAAATCAGCAGTTTCAATGAAATATTTTTCATCAAAACTCTTGCAATCTATAACTACAAATTCCCGATTTCAGAGGGAGTGTGCAATTATAGTTTGAATATATATATATATATATATATATATTATATATATATATATATATATATATATATATATATATATATATATATATATATATATATATATATATATATATATATATATATATATATATATATATATATATATAAAGAGCTGACTGCGGTGGAGAATGGACGCATTGAAAAGAGAGTGGAAAAAGAAAAGAGAAGATTTAGAAGAAAGGAATTAGAGAAGAGAACCAAGAAACACAAGAGCTTGCAACGAGGGATTAGAAGTTTGAGTGCTGGTGAAGGAGATGGTTCCTGAGAGAACATTTGTTCAGACTGTGAAGAAACTTTTTAGAAATAGTAATTACAAAATTTTATAAAATTTAAACAAAATTAAAATCTATTTTAATATAACGGAGGAGCACCAAAATTTTAATCTTGATTCTTTTTGATATAACAAAAGTTAATTAAATTAATAAATGGACCAACATCATTTTGGATTTAGTTATTTATTATAAGAAGATAAGAAGAATGGACATTCGGTGGAGTCGACTCGTATAAGTCAAGAAGGAATGGATCAAGCACCAAAATGGCGTCCGGTAGCTCAGCGGTTAGAGCACTCGCCCAACTAAGCGAAAGACCCAGGTTCGTCACTGGTCGGTCGTCTGAGTGTGTGTTACTCTCTTCTTGGCTCCGTCTTGCTCAGACTTAAAAATTGAGCACACCCCCTCCTAGATTAGGGCTTTGCCCGTGAGTGGTGGTGTTAACTGTAAAAATAAATATATATATATATATATATATATATATATATATATATATATATAAGTAGTCGAACTGAATAAATATATATATATATATATATATATATATATATATATATATATATATATATATATATATATATATATATATATATATATATATATATATATATATGGCTATTTATAAGTGGTTGACTCCAGGAGCAAAAATCAATAATTAATGTATCGTTATTTTAATAATTTTAGGGTAAATACATTAAATTTTTGGGTAACCTAACCTAACTTAACCTAACCTAACCTAACCTAACCTAAAATAATCAAAACCAAACTTTAACCTAAATTAACCTAACCTAATATTAACGGAGTCAACCACTATAAAAGTCCTATATATATATATATATATATATATATATATATATATATATATATATATATATATATATATATATATATATATATTAGGGATGGCCAAAAAATATCGATATATCGAAATATCGATATTTTTGGCTCGATATATCGATATTTTTGGGCGATATTTTCTTAGGCGATATATCGATATTTCGATATTTTTTCTTAATATCGAAAGCCGATATTCTTTTCAAAAAAAAATTTTTTAAAGGCCGGAAAAAAATAAAATCTTATCCCCCTCTCCCGACACCCTGAAGTTATGAAACTCTTTTTTCCCCATATTTCGTTCTTCGTCCGTCCCCCAATGTCGTGTATAAAATAAATCGAAAAATTGGGGTTTTAGATTTTTCGTCTTTTCGGGAACCAAAAATAGGGAGGGGGAATCGACATGGCACATACCACATAGTCAAATTGTCTTCTGAGTATTCACTAATCACTATTCAGTTATTCAGTGGCAAGACTTTGCAGTCCACTCGAGATCAGCCTGATCCTGATTTACGTGTAGCTCTATGGAGTGTGTTCAGTGTCAGTGTGGACGAAGATAATCCTTGCAGAAATCTAATACCGGAACAGGACTCCTGTGAGCTGGTTTACAGTTAACATACCGAGTACCGACTAGTTTAATCATCTACTGGCGATTACGATTGTTTTGCTTAAATATGTAATTAACTAAATTAACGATTTTATAATGGCCATTACTAAAAGTTAGTATTTGGGGGTACATCACTAAAGCTTTTCTTATGATAAGTCGTCTGGCATCCAGTTCGAACTTCTTAAATATTATTTCATTTTAATACTAAAATTTAATAGATTTTCTTAAGATCCAGACTTCCAGAGTCATCCAAGTATCAGTTGTCTACCATCCAATTTAAATTAATTTCGTTGTTAGAATCAATATTTATTTTGTACTTAAATAGAAATCATTTTGAAGATTCCTAGCTTCATTAATACTTAATAGCTATTTTTTCATTTTTAATACGAAAAAAAGGTGATTTTTATGATTATTGTTTAATTTTCTAGTGAAACGGATTTTCTTATTTAATTTATTCACTCGTCCACAAAAAGTCAAAAACACACCCAGTTCCTCAAGATCCAACATCAACGCTTTCTAGCACAACTTCAGTCTTCAACCTCTTGGAGTTGG
>JABUQX010032950.1:52500-55481 GCA_015478945.1 Trachelipus rathkii
GCCTACCCTGGTCTGTGGACACGGTCGAAGGAGTGCCAAACCTGGCTATCCAGTTGTACAAAAATGCCTGAGCAATAGTCTCGCTGGAAGTATCACGCAAGGGAATGGCTTCTACCCATCGAGTGTATCGGTCTATGCAGGTTAAAATGTGTGTGAAACCATTTGAGGGTGGTAATGGGCCGACTATATCAATATGCACCTGGTCAAAGCGTTCACCAGGGGGAAGAAATTGCTGAAGAGGTGCGACCGTGTGCCTGTGCACTTTGGATTTTTGACAGTTGAGACACTGCGTTGTCCACTGTTTAACATCCTTTAGTAAGGACGGCCAGACGAAATGCTTGCCTATTTTGACTTGACTACCTTTTACCCCTGGGTGCGACACGTCGTGAATGGTGTGAAAAACCTTTCTGCGCATGGGGGTAGGTACGACTGGACGAGGATGTGCGGAAGAGACATCGCATAACAAAGGCGGAAAACCAAAAATTTCTACAGTTTGAATGTCGTAGGAAGAAGCACTAGGAAAAACAATCTCTTCGAGTTGCTGCAGACGAGCCATTTCGACGAAATCGATGTCAGGTAAAGGAGAGATTGCGTTAATTCGGGATAAAGCATCGGCAGGAATGTTGTCTTTTCCTTTTATATGGCGGATATCAGTTGTGAATTGTGCAATAAATTCAAGGTGGCGGGCTTCACGAGGGGACTGTTTAACTGTGGAAGCTGTAATGGCATGCGTGATGGGTAAATGATCAGTTACGACATGGAATTCCCGACCATCTATGAAATAACGGAAGTGCTTAATAGCTAGATATATTGCTAGAAGTTCTCTACCAAATGCGCTGTACCTTGTTTCAGGCGGCTGGAATTTTTTAGAAAAGAAAGCTAATGGACGCCATTCGTTATCAATGAACTGTTGTAGGACGGCACCTGCCGCGAAATCTGAAGCGTCTGTGTTGATTCTAGTCGGAGCTGTGTCGGATGGAAATACTAGTAACACGGAAGAAGCAAGGGCTTCTTTGATGGCGGTGAAGGCATTAGTTGCTTCGTCGTTCCAATCTACAGTGACAGAAGCAGCAGAACCTTTACGTGGATGCTTAAGAAGTGCGTGGAGAGGAAGGAGAATTTTTGCAGCGGACGGAATGAAGCGATGGTAAAAATTTACCATGCCCAAGAAACGACGAAGTTGACGCTGTTTGACGGGTTTCGGAAAGTCACGAATGGCTGCCACACGATCCTCAAGAGGACGTATACCGTCGGCAGAGATTGTATGTCCGAGAAAGGTTAGGGATGAAACTCCGAATTCACATTTGGAAGAGTTGACACATAGACCAAATTCGCTTAGTCTGGAAAAAACTTGCCTGAGATGTGAAGTGTGTTCTTCTGGAGAGGCACTGGCAATCAATAAGTCGTCTATGTAGGCGAAGACGAAGGGTAAACCACGTAAGACTGAGTCTAGAAGACGTTGAAATGATTGACTTGCATTTCTTAAACCGAATGGCGTTCGGAGAAATTCGTAAAGACCGAAAGGAGTTATAATGGCCGTCTTATGGATGTCGTCCGGGTTCACGGGAATTTGGAAAAATGCCGAGATTAAGTCAATCTTTGAGAAGATAGTACAACCAGAGAGATGGGATGTGAAATCCTGTAAATGAGGTACATTATAACGGTCCGGGCGAGTGATCGCATTTAGGCAGCGATAGTCACCGGTTGGGCGGTAATCTCCATTGGGTTTGAGTACCATATGCAAGGGAGAGGCATAGTCGGACTTTGAAGGTCGGATGATGCCCTTTTCTAAGAGAGATTCAAACTCTAACTTTGCCGCTTTGAGTTTATCCGGTGCAAGACGTCGAGCGTGAGAATGTGGAGGTCTGCCGTAAGTTTCAATGTGATGAACAACATTGTGTTTCACAGGAGGGAACTTGGAGACTGGAGAGAGAAGCTCTGGAAAATCGGTAATTAATAATGATTCAAAAATATTATTAGTTGGAGAAAGATGTATGCCACTGATGGAAGCGGACGCACGAATACAAGCGGATGAGAAATGTGTCTCAAAATCAATAATACGGTTGTGATTCATGTCAATAAGAAGGTTGAAATGTGACAGAAAATCGGCACCTATTATTGGTAAAGTGACGTCGGCTATCGTGAAGTCCCATATAAAGTCACGACGGAACGAGAGCGTTAAATGGAGTCGTTTGGTACCATAAGTATTGATGGTGGTGCCGTTGGCGGCGCGTAAAGAGCCGGATGCTTCTGGAGCATGAGTTTTCCCGAGGATGGAACGTGGTACAGCTGAGATTGAGCTCCCAGAATCTACGAGATAAGATAGTTTGGTGGAGGGATCGTAGACACAAAGTAGGTTTGACGCTTTTGAAACCACCCCGAGCGTGTTTACGGAGTGGTGTTGGAGTTTAAATTCCCGAATGTACAAGGCTTAAGACATGACCGAGTTTGATCTCCAAAACGTTGATGATTTCTACAAATACCCTGCTGGTTATGTGACGGAAACTGAACCAAAGCCTGAGAAGTAACAGGAGAAGAGGCGAATTGACGCGAAGGAGTAGGTGAGCGACGATATGAACGTCGTTGCATAGTTGGAGAGCGAGAGATATGACCGTAATTGTAAGCAGAATAAGTGTTTGAAGCATTGGGGGGAGGCTGGGGATATGAAGGAGGTTGTGAATAAGGATGATGAGAGGATTGAGGATGAGGATACTGTTGAGGTTGAGGATATTGTTGTTGAGGATAAGGATGTTGTTGTTGAGGATAAGGAGGGGGAGGAGGAGGAACAGTGGTTCGCGTTTCCAATGCGCGCATTCTATTAGTTAGATCCATGATAGTGTTCTGCAACACCTGAAGTTGGGACACAATATAAGCATTTTCTGTGGCCGGCGGTTGGCGAATTGCGTGGACTGACTCATTTACATGCGAAAGAGGCGCTGGTGTTAAGTTATTATTGTCGGTGGAAACCGTGATGTGCGAAA
>JABUQX010032951.1:0-5000 GCA_015478945.1 Trachelipus rathkii
CAGGAGATGGTAAATTGTGTGTGAGTGTAAGTAAATGCTGTGTGTGTGTGTGTGTGTGTGTGTGTGTGTGTGTGTGTGTGAAACCAAATGTGTGAATAAGTGTAAATGTAAGTGTGCATAGGGGTAAATGTAAGTGTATGTGAATGGTGTGTATACAGTGTCATAAGTGAATGTGTGTGATGGTGTGTGTGTGTGTGTTAAAGTGTAAGTGTGTGTGTATATAAGTGTAAATGTAAGTGTCTATGGGTAATTGTAAGTGTCATAGTGATGTGTGTATAAGTGGTCATAGTGAATGTGGTGTATAAGTTAAGTGTGTGTGTGGTGGTGTGTGTTGTGTGTGTGTGTGTATGAATGTGTTCATAAATAATAATAACAATAGACATGAAGTAAATAACACTAAGTATATGATAATAAAATAAAATAAAAGAATAAAAATAATAGAAATCATAATTATAAGTAAAAATAATAAATAAATAAATAAAAGTATTAAAAAAAATTAAAAACCAAACAAAGTAAAACAGTGAGTTAAAACAGTAAAACATATGAGTTAAAGCAGTAAGCAGAAAGTTAAAGCGTAAAACATGAGTTAAAGCAGTAAAGCGAGAAAGTTAAATGCAGTAAAGGCAAGTAAAACAAAAGCATACTAATCCCCTTGTTGGTATGTAACACCTCTATTGATTTACTGATTACTCCTTTAAGGTATGTAATGTATATGAGTGATGTAAAGCAGTAAAGCAGAAAGTTAAAGCAGTAAAGCAGAAAGTAAAGCAGTAAGCAGTAAAACAAAGCATCACTATCCCTTAGGTGCTAGGGGCATGCCTTATTGATTTACTGATTTACTAATTTAGGGTATGTAAATATGTGATTTAAAGCAGTAAAGCAGAAAGTTAAAGCAGCAAAGCAGAAAGTTAAAGCAGTAAGGCAGTAAAACAAAAGCATACTAATCCCCCTTGGTGTTAGGTAACACATCTATTGATTTACTGATTTTACTGCTTTAAGGTATGTTATGTTAATAAATATGTGAGTTATAAGCAGTAAAACATATGCAGTTTAAAGCAGCTAAATACATGGGTTCTAAAGCAGTAAACGTAAAACAAAGCTATACTAATCCCTTTGTTGTTAGGTAACACCTCTATTGATTTAACTGATTTACTGGGCTTTAAGGTATGTAAAGTTTTGTTTTTTAATAAATATTTTCTACAATTGTAGTAAAATAAAATGATTATATATCAGACACTCTGGATTTTTTTTTCTTCTTACATACAATTTTTAAATTTATAATTAAAAGTTTGTAAAAGTATTAAGTAAAAATAATGTTAATAAATATATGTGTTAAATAATGAGGCTGTAATGAGTTCAGTTTTTAGGTTAGGTGTTTTTTAAAATGTTAAGTATGAATAAATGATGCTTTGGTAATATACTTTTTTATTCGCGCGGGAATATTGTCGCCCTGCGGGCGCACGCGGGCGCGGGCACGCGGAAATATTTCCCTGCGGGCAGCAACGCGGCAGGGCGGGAACGCGGGAAACGGGACGCCGGCGGTCGCACCTGCGGGTTGCGAGGCTGGCTCCATTTGCGAGTGGGCTCATCGGCTGAGCCCTGGTGGTTAGCTTGTGAACTAGGGGTGAAGACATTAATATTAACTCTGTTCTTTGATGTAGGGTAGAGATGAACCATCAAAGATGATTTCATCAAAGATGAATCATCAATATAGATGGTATCAGATGACGTCATCAAAGATGAGTCATCAAAGATGAACCTTCAAAGTTGAAGGCGATCATGCTGGGCATTATTGCCTGAGGATCAAGTTGGACATCAAAGTTGATGGCATCAAAAAGTTAGGCATCATAATGAGGCGGTGTGAAGTGTGTGTAGTGTTCTGTGTGTGTGGGTGTGAGTGTAAGTGTATAGGGGTTTTAATGTAAGTGTCTTGGAGGTGTGTGCTTATAGTTGTCCATAGTGTGTTAAGTGTCATAGTGATGTGTGTAGCTGTTATAGTGTATAGTGTGTGTGCAGTATATTATTATATACTATATTCTTATAACTATATTATATACTAACCATATATATATATATAATATAACTATAATATATATATATATATATATATATATATATAGGCTATAAGAGATAGAAAAAGACTAACTCATATTAGGAAGCATCCTCGCAGGGTGTAATATACACCAATCGATTACGCATACCTTATAACCTAGGGTAGACCGCATATTGGGCTATTCGGGGCCTCAAGGGTAGGCTGAGGCTTGCGTGGCCTCAGATATGGCACTATGTAGGCACTCACTTGGCACTATGTGGCACTTCACTTGGCACTCATTGGCATAGCTGCCACTCCATTGGCACTCCCTTGGGCACTCACTAATGGCCACTCCACCTGGCACTCACACAGGCACTCATAGAATAATCATAGGAACACTAATAGAACATCCCTAGATACTTCTTACGGTGATTGGGAACCATCAAAGCCATCAAGTTATCGTGGGTCAAAATTGACCCATGGTATCTGGCAAGGTCAAGGGCGAAATATCATGGTCAAACAAGGTTAAGACATCAAAAAAGGGCTAAGTCCCTAAAGGAAGGACAAAAAATTACCGTGGGTCAAATGGACCCATGGACGCCCAAAGGGTTGTTAGTGTGTTTTGTACGTGTGTATAAGTGTAAATGTAAGTGTCTATGTGTAAATGTAGGTGTTTATAGTGAATAAGTGTCATAGTGAATGTGTGTATAAGTGTAAGTGTGTGTGTGTGTGTGTGTGTGTGTAAGTGTAAATGTAAGTGTCTATGGGTAAATGTAAGTGTCATAGTGAATGTGTGTATAAGTGTCATAGTGAATGTGTGTATAAGTGTAAGTGTGTGTGTGTGTGTGTGTGTGTGTGTGTGTGTGTGTGTGTGTGTGTGTGTGTGAGGTGGTTCAAGTTAGGAAAGATCCATACATGCGTTCAAGTTAGGAACGAAATATGTGACGGGTGGGACACGAGTGGCCAAAAATTGGCGTGGGCCAAAATTGACCCATGGGAGACCAAAGGGTTGGTCCGAAATATCAATGGTCAACACAAGGTAAAGACATCAAAAAATACGGCAAGCCCCTAAAGGGTGGGCAAAAATTAACCGTGGGCAAAAAAATGACCCTATGGTATAATTGGCAAAGTCAAGGCCGAAATATCATGGTCAAACAAGGTAAAGACATCAAAAAAGGGCTAAGCCCCTAAAGGAAGGACAATAAATTACCGTGGGTCAAAATTGACCCATGGTATCTGTCAAGCTTTGGAGCAAAGGGGAAGGACAAAAAAGGTTAAGACATCAAAAAATAGGGCTAAGCCCCCTAAATGAAGATCAAAAATTACCGTGGGCAAAAATTGACCCATGGTCGAAAAATTAGGGGGCGTAAAATAGGGGGGCAATACGTACAACGGTTGCTTACGCAACCGTTTGGCGCAACCCTTCTTCGAAGGGTTGCCAAAAATCAGGGTTGCCGAAAAATTGGGGTTGCCAAAAAATTAGGGTTGCCAAAAAATACCGTGGGCCAAAAATGACCCATGGAAGACCAAAGGGTTGGTCGAAAAAAGGTCAAGGCCCAAAAAGGTAAAGGCCCAAAAAGGTCAAGGTCAGGTAAAAATTCGGGCTCAAAAAAGGTCGCGGTCAGAAAAGGTCAAAAAAGGTCGCGGTCATTTTCGTCCGGAATGGATCTGTTACTACTGAGGAGATACCACAGTGGAGGTCTGTTACTATGTTGTGAAACCCTAGGATGCATTTTTTAGGCTGCGCTGAGCTTCCAATTAGGTGTATGAGGGAAAGGTATGGGGGGGGAGGCTTTCCTTTCCACTTACTTCATGCTCTTCTACTTAACTATTCGGTTTCCGGCGAATGTTGTGCATATCACGCCCAATCTTGGGCGTAGGGAGGATTAAGAAAGAAAGAAAAGAAAAAAGTAGAATATATATATATATATTTATATTTATTATATATACATATATATAACATACCTATTTTAATTTAAATAAAAAAGATAATATATATATATATTATATATATATATATATATATATATAATATATATATATATATGTGTGTGTGTGTGTGTGTGTGTGTGTGTAGTGTGTGTGTGTGTGTGTGGGTGTGTGGTGTGTGTGTGGGTGTTGTGTGTGGTGTGTGGTGTGGTGTGTGTGTGTGTTTTGTGTAAGGTCTGTTGTGGTGTGTGTTTGTTTGTTTTTGTTCTTTTTTTTGTATTTTATTTTTTTTTACACAACGATCGCTCCTTCTCCCTTTCAAGTACAGAAGTTCCATAAAAATTCTAGAAAGAAAATGTTGCGCCACGTGCTGCGAGATAAGGTGCAAGAGCGGTTGAAATGCGCGTAGAACAGCTCCTTCGATTCACCTGCCTTCTGTTGTAATTATTTTAAGAGGGCTGAGCGCCAATGCCCAACGTGATAATAATAATTTTTTTGTGCGATTAGAGAGAATCGAATCTATGATAAGTCTTGCTTTAGATTTAACCCTTGCGCCCAGTAATAAATGGAGTTAGATTTATCTGAAATATAAGCAACAACGCATTTTAGACAAGTACGAATAAAAAACTTGTGTAGCAAGGAATAATATAAAGAAAGTTGATTAAAAATCTTTTTTTTTAAAGTTTTCACACGACTCGCTGGTCAACCCTCTTCATAGATATGGTAGTTATTTTTTATTTACATTTCACAAACTTTCACAGGCGGAGTCCAATTTCCGGCTTCATACATCAATCTCTCCGTCTACTCTTGTATCTGGTCAGTGTGATGTAGATATATTTTATTTGTCCTGTGAACGTTGCATCAGGAGTGTGTGTGTCACGTCCCTTTCCTTACGGATTGGTATTAAAAAATATGAAATAATTTTATCAATTATAATCCTCTGATATGTGCTCTTTGTATAGAGCAGTCAATTTAATAAGAAAAAAGATTTAATTGAGAAATTAATACAGAAGGGGTGTGTTTGGTTTTGGCAATGAAG
>JABUQX010032951.1:10000-15000 GCA_015478945.1 Trachelipus rathkii
CTCTTTCTCCTCAAAATCCATGGTTCGATCGTGCCTGTTCTCTGGCCATTCAGACTAGAGACAGTAGAATCGGGTGTGGAAAAGTTCTGGTTCTCCTATCACTCTTGCTAATTTTCATTTACCTAGAAATAGTTGCAGGGGTACTCTTCGACGAGCAAAGCGGACTTTCATTAAACGAAAGTGCGCTGACCTCCTTGGTTCTCCTACTGACAAATCTTTCTGGTCTCTTGTCAAAAACATCTCTAACAACCTCTGTAAATCATCCTTTCCTCCTCTTATTTGCTTTGATGGTTCTGTTGCTAATACTCCAACTGAAAAGGCCAATCTCTTTGGCCTCCTATTTTCCTCTAACTCAACCCTGGACGATTCTGTCATTCCTCTTCCTTCTTCTTCTCCTCTCAGGTGTCCTATGTCTTTACCAGTGATTTGACTTGATCGGATGCATGGGCTCCTCCAATCTATGAACGTTAGGATTCTAGGAAGGAGGGTGGCCCGGATGGCATTCCTTTCCGAGTTTTAAGGGAGTGAGCTTCCGTGCTGACCCCACCCCTCGTTCAACTATATTCTCTATGTCTCAATACTAGCACTTTCCCTCAGTGTTAGAAGCGCGCATATGCCCAACCTATTCCGAAAAAAGGGAGCCGCTCTGATCCTTCTAACTATCGCCCTATAGCTCTCACTTGTATTCTATCTAAGATCTTTGAAACCCTTCTCAACTCTCACTTCTTAGACCATCTGGAATCTCATTCCCTTCTTTCCGATCGCCAGTACAGCTTACTGCACTCGAGGTCTAATGGCCCTATACTTTTCTATTTAACAGATTTATGGTTTTTCTCTCTTAGGAATTACGGGGAGACTTGCGTGGTGGCGCTTGACATATCCAAATCAATTGAGCGGGTATGGCACGCGTCACTGCTCTCCAAGCTCCCCTCCTTTGGGTTACCTTCTTCTCTTTGCTTACTTATGTCTAGCTTTCTTTCAAATCCGCTCAATAATCGGCTGTTGTTGATGGAGCGACAACTTCTTCTTTTTCTGTCAATAGTGATTGTTCATCAGGGTTCTGTTATTATCTTTACTTTATTCCTTGCTTTTCATAATGATCTTCTCACCTGCTATCTAACTCTTATCCACTCATATGCTGATGACTCCTCCCTTATTCTTCAACTCATTTCATTCTGATGTTCCCTCTTTTACTTCTAGAATTGCCTCTTCGTCTAATCTTTCCGATTCTATTCTCGCTGATCTGGATAGAATTCCCTGATGGGGTCGTCTCACCTTGTGAAATTCAATTCTTTTAAAAACCCAACTTCTACAAATTCTCCTTCTCCAAAACACCTCTATCTTCTATCTCTTTCGACGGTTCTCTCGTCTCTCTGTTGACAATATAAACATTTCTGGCCTTAACATAAACAAAATATGTCTTGGAAACCTCACATCACAACGGTTGCTAGGGCGGCTTAAAGAAACTGGGAGTTCTGTTTAGGATGCCAGACTTTTTTCCTCTTCTCAGTTTCTCCAGCTATACAGGGTCTCATCCGCTTTTGTATGGAGTACTGCTCTCATATTTCTGGGGGGAGCTCTGATTCACCCGGCTTTTGGATAGGGTCTAGTCAAAGGCCAAAATGCTTTATAAATGTGCTCTGTACTTTTTAGTTCACTTGACCCTCTATCTTTTTGAAGCGCAATGTTGGTGCTTTATCTTTTCTATAGGAACCGTAGCTGCCAAGTGCTCGAGGGATCTATCCACTCGTGTTCCCCACCCTTTACGACGCCTCGTTGGCACAAGGGATGCTGGTGTCGGCACATGAGCTTTTTTTGATATAGTAACTCCAGACTAGTTCGCTGTGGTGCTTCCTCTTCCTTCTTTCCTGCCACCGCTGTTCTGTGGAATTCTCTCCATCTTCTGTATTTCCTACTCAATTTAATCTCCATCACTTTAAAGCCTTGTCTATGCTCATCGCGTATTTTTGCGTTAGTATGAATTTTTCAGGCTTAAACATACGTCGTTTGAATAGGGTTCTGCCCGTGGGCGGCGGTTGCAACTGCATAAAAAATAAATAAATAAAAGGTTCTAATAAGGAATTCATTAAGCTAGCTGAAACCCCACAGTAATGGCATCTCCGACGATGAACCACTTCTAGAATGCATTTAAATAGCACAACCGAGGAGCTTGCTCGCGTGACAAAAAAAAAAGATTCAAAGAAGTGGAAGCCGCCTTATCAGCAACCCCTGGCGACAGCACCGATAGTGACGATGGTGGCTTGTTCAGCAAATTAAAACCTACTAGATGAAAGGAATTTGGATTATGTTATACTTTGATAAGTTCATGGCCGAAATTGCATTGACATCTCATTCACCTTCAAAGAAATCACACCAAGGAACCTCATCGAAAAAACTGAAGAGACAGTCATCAAGGAGCAAAGATAATTCAAATTTGCAATCTGTGAAAGAGATGAGGCTCTACGAAAACATGGAGATCCTGCCTACAGAAGTGAATCCTTTCATGTGGTGACATGAAAATGCGCCAAGGTTTCCATTATTATCAGTGCTTGCAAGCAAATAATTATCAGCCCCTCCCTCATCAGTCGAGAGCGAGCGTATTTTTAGTGTAAGTGGGAATGTAAACACCCCAAAAAGGAACAGGCTCTCGCCAGATACTAGTGAAAGCTTAATGTTTTTGCATCACAATTTGAGAATTTTTGAATTTGAGTATTGAATAATATCTATCTTTATCTTAAAGGGGTATATTATTACTATGTCATGTTTGAGCAATAGCGTTTTTTTATTTTGTATTTTCAGCTGACTAATTGAGGTCTCTTCTTTCATTATTTTTATTCTTTATATTATAGCTAGTTAAAGAATCTTGTAAATTGTAATCATGTTAAAACATAAAAGCTAGTAGCTAAGCTTTGTTATTACTTACTGGAAAATGGAAAATGGAATATTTTTTGAATAAACACAAACAAAAAAGTTATTAATATTATATTTGCATTTATAATTCCTAAAGATACTATTTTAATTTATAAAATAAATATACTAGGGCACAACCAATATGAATAAATGACCAAAGTATTGCGTTGTACAGGAATGAAATTCCGAGTTGCTTAGCAGGGACACAAATGTTCTATCTTTAATACTGTTGTATTTATTAATTTAAATTAAAGTATCTGGATCTGTATCGGTATCGGTATCGGTATCGGCACATAAACAGGGTGAGTGACAATACAGTGCGTTCAACTCCTTGCGGAACATAATTACCGGCCCCGGAGGCCTGCCATAGGTCCACCGCAAACCACGGCACATCGAAAGGCGCGACTGGCATTTGCCCCGGAGAAACACGTTTCATTGGACAGGTCGACGATTGGCAAAGGTGCCCCTTTACGGACTAGTTGGAGAGTGTCTCTGTAGGCCTGGCAGGGCGTGCTAGAGTTATACGACGACCCAACGGAGTAGGGTTCGCGCAATTGCAATGTGCTGCATGTGGCCGCCGTTTGGAGTCTGTCGGTTATGGTCTTGGGGAGGCATCTTCTTTTTATCGGGTGTTCTACGGAGTTGCACATCTTCGATGGAGGCCCTCTTTACAGCCGTAAGGTATATCACAGACTCATCGAACCCATATGTCGTGCCATATGCCCCCTACATCGGTGACTCTTTCATTCTAATGCATGACAATGCAAGACCACACAAGGTCCAATGTGTGAACGACTACCTTAGGACTGTTCAAATTACGGTGTTGGAGTGGCCAGCATATAGTCCGGAACTCAAGCCAATCGAACATTTGTGGGATATCCTGAAACGTCGGATCCGACAACTGCAACCCCCTCCACGGACCCTCCCGGACCTGCGAGAGGCACTGCACGACGTTATGGGATCAAATCACTGTACAGGGATATTTCACCCACTCATCGAGACGGTGTCAGGCAGTCATCCGTGCCAGAGGGGTCATACACGGTATTGAGACAGACCAACCACCCCCCGTGCAGTTCGCCGTAAGAACAAATTGTTGTGTTTGCAGCGCCGGGACCTTCCGAACCCACTGCGAAAACCTATGGCTGCACCTGTGGCCTCACACTCTATCAACCTTACGGTTCTGTGTTAGGAATCTTCCATGTTATTTTTGTGCAAAATAAAGTGTCCTTTGCGTTCTTCACCTTTCTAGCCTTCCTTTCCACGTATCCTTGTGGTGCGGTTTAATTTTTGACGAGTTAGTATATTTATAGTGTAAGATCAGCAATTGATCGCAAATGAATGAAAATTATAACAGAAAGCCTTAGAGAAACTTATTTAATATTTTAGAAGAGATTCCGGTATTTTATCAAAGTAAGATATTTTTATTAACATATAAAGGAACAAATTTTTCGGCTTCTTTCGGAAACTTTCATCAGAAGTGAAGTTCTTTGTTAAGACTAAAATAATTTTAATATTTAACAATAAAAATTTAAAAGTATAATTTAGATTTTAATATTTATAGAAATTAGTGGAGTTCATAATGTTGTTTAGAGTGGGATTGATATTGAATTCACCTTTTTGTCTATTATTGGTGTTAAAGATGTAAGTAGGATTCCGAATAGTTTACTTTCTGTCGTAAATCTTTGAATGTATTGAGAGGAGGTTCATGTTTGTTAATGTCTATAGTTGGTATGCGTGGAACAATGTAATATGCAAGGGCAGAATTGATTTGTCAATGGTAAGTCCATGTTAGTTGGTACAGTCTACAAGTTTAAAAAACATGGTTTCGCCGTATGATTATAAGGAGTTACAATTGAAGGCAAGGAATTTTATAAACAATTGGGGGTATGCTAGTGGGTCAATTTATATTAGGTCTAGAATGCTTGAGTGCTAGGACATTCCTGAAGAAGTGAGATCAAATTATTGTGGTAGATGTTTTTTAAATGTTTAGAGTAGTTAGAATGTGTTAAGGAAAAAGGTTGTTTATAGAGGATAGTGAGGTTGGGGTTTGATAAAAGTTGATTTTTTTGTTTGTTAAGGGCACGTTATTA